>JAQIWA010000161.1:0-45504 GCA_034693305.1 Eueremaeus valkanovi | reverse complement strand
AACGAGTTGAATGCGATATTTTATCACTAAAAAGACTGACATTAACTCAATGTAAAAAATATCATAAAATATAGAGAATAATCAGGAATCTAGGTGTTTTTCAAAATTGCCTCTTTTGTCCTCTTATAGGTCATAATTTAGCGTAAATTTAGTGACGCCACTGTTAAATTTACGGTAACTTACGGTAAATTTCCTACTTTTACCCCGTTAGTTTGAGATTATATTATAGAAAATAATATATATATTTAATTCTTAACATAAATATATTTTCTTAGAAGAGATTTCTGAACAGAAAAGTCTTAATTTAGAAATATTCTGACAGCGAATATATAATTTTTGATTTACATAAGTAAAACTGAAGCTCCTATTTATGCTAATCATAACATTAGGTTATTTAATATAATATAAAACATATTATTTTAACCCAAACTAAATATATTTCAACCAAAAAATATATCAAATAAATAGCGAATTAAAGTGAAAAAAAAATATTATATAGTAATTGAGAATAATATCAAAAAAGAGCGAAAATCTATAAATATTTTAGGTTTCAGTCATCGATCGATACTTTTTTAGTTCTAGAGTTCATTTCACTATAAATATCATATAAAGAGAATTTATATTTTGAAGTGATTTCATGTTTTTTATAAGATTCCTATCAGAGATGAGAATATGATTTCTTTATAATGTATTGCATTTAAATTTCTATTCTTTCTCACTGTTTATAAAACGTGTAATTTTGGGTGCATTTCGTTTAGCATAATATCGATTAGTTTTTTACTGCAAAAATGAGTTAACGTAAAAAAATTCAGTCACGAAAACCCATTTTATTTTTGCGCTAAAATGAGTTTTAAATGCAAATAAATTAAGTTTCGCTCAAAATCTTTTTACAGCTTATTATAAAAGTAAATAATTATTCTCTTCTTATTATAAAATATTTATTGTAAACGCAAATAAAGTTTATGTATTTATTTTGTAAATTATAGTCTATTTAATTATGTCTAGAAATGTCAATATATTTGTCTATATTTTACAATAAACTAAAGCAAAACATAATTTTAAAAATAAGTATAAATTCAGTCCAATTATCAAATATTTGTAAAAGATTTATATTTGCTTTGAATTCTAAGCAATTGTCGGCTTTATTTCAAACGATTTATATACAGTAGTATTTGAAATGATTTTATTCTATTGTAAATCATTTGAATAATTCATATAAACTAATCAATCATTGATTATAAGCTCAATAATGATATAATTAATAATTTTATCAACTGAGCTGGTTAAAATAATAGCACACAATTTTCTATACCTTGGTATTCCAAGCATTCATGCCTAAGAGCAAATGTTCTACAGAGAATTTTAGCCAGATCCTTTGCGTTGAATTTGAAAGTACAATGTCATGTTACTTCAAGATAGTTCAGATCATTTTTGAACCTAAGGGTTAATTTGGCCTGGCACATTCCGCATCTCTGATTTTAATTAATTCCTAGTGCGGACACAATTCTAACGAATTAATTATTTATTTCTTAATTAAATTTATTAAAAACTTCATTAAATTCGAGTAATAACTGCAATAAGACTGATCCGGAATATATCCAATTCTATAGTGTGTGCAATGAAATTGAATTTCTGAGCTCAGTCTTAAAAACGATATTATAATTAGATTTTTGCTCTCAAGTACTCTATATTTTTGTGAAACTTTTTTTTTCGTTTCTATCTCTAATGGGAATTAAGAATTCAATACAAATCTAATTATATTTGAGTTAACATAATTCAAAATAAATAATTTATATATTTAACGGAAAAAATACACTTTTATTTGAGTGAACTTATGGAAGAAAGTAAGAAAATGTTTGTGAATCGAGAGAAGGCATCAAAATATTGCATTAGTTTTGCAAAAGTAATACAATTTATATATTAAAACAATATTTTCGCTCAAATCCTATAGAATTGAATTAATTGCTTATATAATCGCAAAACTTTGCGCAAAGAACTGGATTAAGCAGTAATGTGCAGAAGGGTGACAGATTTAGCAAGTTAGAATCAAGATGGGATCAAGATCATATTGAAATAGTCTGAAAGTTTGATCGATTCGGAGTCATTTTCTATTATATCAGTGTTTATGTCAATAAAACCCATCTCTTGCCTATATGATTGAGGGAAGCCCACCCCCTTGTGCAGCCCTGTATGATGTGCTAGCTTGCACATATCTGAGTGACTGACTGCTTGTCACGTCTTTGGGTAAAAGAAATAATAGTCTAATTTATAAATTGAGTCAATAAAATAAAAACTGCAAATCACGTGAAGCACATAAACTAAAAACATAACCTCTTTGTTCTATCCCTCCATTCGTTTCATCCCTGTTCTCTCTCCTATTCACTCCATCCCAATCCCTATCTCATCCCATTTCCCATATAATTGAGTATTTAATAAGAAATTTGTGTCTCTCGTATCGCATGAATTCACAATCAAATAAAGTTAATATAAATAGTGTTAAACCCAAACATAAATTCTGAATAATTTAATAATTAAGGCATCGATTGGTTAGAAATAAAAATTATAATAATTTATATTCATTTCTCTTGACTTTACTTAATGTTGATTCAGACTTATTATACCTGACTTTTGAATAAGATTTGCGTAAATGTAATCCACTTTCAAATGAAGTGCACACATAAGCAGTTTATTTAATTTCATCCATTTATAAGTTAATATAACCTAAACTTATATTTAGCCAACAGTGCCAGTGGTTTAGTATTGTTAATAAAGTAATTAATTGCAAATATCATATCTAGTAAGAGATGTGCAGGCTCCAAAATGTCAGGGTTATTTTCAAAAATATTTGTACAATAGAGGTGACCCTAAACTCAACGGATTCTTCACCCTAGGAGTGGGGGTCGAAAAGTGACCGGAGAATAATGACTAATTGAAACTTGGCTTAACCTTAACCCCTATTACAGACCAATCAATAGAATTGTTGTCTATTTTCGTCTAAACATAAGTTCAGTTCAATTCATATAACTATTAATAATAATTGTGATTCTTATAGCAGTTATTGATATTATTCTAAACTTAAATTGAAATTAAGGCAAAATAATTATAAGAATATATAGAAATCAAATGAAAATTCAATATTTATATGATTTGCAAAACCTATCAAACATTCATATGATTAAACTCAAGGCTTTTCAAAGACTGTCCAACACTTAGTACGGACTCAACACAACTGCAGTCTTATGTGAGTTGTATTGAATTCTTATCTAATTTTAAGTTAAATAAGCGATAAATGAGATAATAATCCGAATCCTATTTCAATAGCCATTCGAGTCATACAAAAGTTATTTCAATAGAAAAGTGTTTGTCTTTCAGTCCATTAAATGTAATAATTATTGTATTGATTGATAAAAAGTTAGATTCAGTTCAATTAGTGCTCAAAAATGTCTAAAATTATATACGTTTTGTCACAAATCCCTGATTTGTATAAACTGACGGCAAAAGTCATGACCGACTGTCACGTAATTAACGTTCACTTAAGAGGTATTCAATCAATCATTCATTCATTCAATTGTTTTGTTTAAAAGTATTTAATTTCCAATCAATTACTGAATTATTTGTCTATAAATAGTTGTGAATAAAGTCTAATAATTACCAAAATTTGTTGATTTATCGCATATTTTGCAGATTTTTTATTTAATTTATGAATGTTTTGACTGAATTATATAGAAAACAATATTTACTAAAAACTATTAATTGATTAAAACAATAATTTTTTGTAATCAAAGTTAAAATCGATGGCAAATCATAAATATTTTTCGGGTTTTTCAATGTAAACATTAGACTCTGTTTTGATATAACAGTAGCTCTGCTTATAGACAACCAGTACTTCAGTCTATATACCAAATCCACTGCTTATAAGCAAAGACTTATTTCAAAAAGATCTAAAACTTCGCAAAAGTTAAGCCAATATTAATTGCAAATCCTTTTTGATAAGATAGTAATGTATTGTAAATGGATTGACTGAACGTAACTAAAAGTACTAAATCTTATAAATTTGTCACTAAATAAGCGCTCAATTTATAAACAACAGAATATTCTTTATTATGAAACGAAAGAATATTCCAATAGATAAGCGTAATATTCATATGACTCGCTTTGCTCTCATAATTCACGACTTATTTGACTGAAAATTATTGTTTGAAGCAATCATTCAATGAATTCATTGTTAGATTAGATTTGAAAGAAAAGAATTGAATTTTGATTTGATATTTGAACGAAAACAGAATATTCGGGCGAACTTTCATTGGCACTGAAAATCGGTTCACCAGAACTGGAAGACCTGAAAGACGCAGAGATATTGTTTGGCGACCCGAACCTATTGGCCCAGACATTCCACAAGTTGCCTAAAATCAAGTGGATGCAATGTTGTTGGGCTGGCATTGACTGGTTTCTGGACGAGTTGGCCAGAACCGGGCAGAAGCCACCCGAGTGCCCGGTGAGCCGGTACTCGGGCGAGAGCTTTGGCCAGGCTATGTTCGACTACTCCATCGCTCACATAATTTCCAGCGAAAGGAAACTATTCATTGATTACGAGAATTCAAAAATACATAAAATATGGTTTGCATTGCATTCATACCAATCATACGAATTATGAATTATTAATAAATATTTTTCTATTCTTTGCAAACAAAACAAATGAATAGAATTTTGAGATTCTTTAAGAATAAGCGAAAAGCCTTTCACTTGCTTTATATGTCTAATACTGATTGTCCTCTTTTCCCGTATTTGTTCTGCCAATCGATTCACGCATTGGTTTTCTTGTCCTCTCCTATGGCCTGACTCTGACTGTGCACTACTGTTCAGGAAAAAGGAATTTCTCTGGGATTACAAGTCAACTAACGAAATGACAATCGCTATACTCGGAGGAAGTGGTGCTATCGGATCCTACAGTAAGACTAATTTTATGTCCCTTTCCTTCTCTATCTTATTTGAGTTCTTTCTTCTTCTGACCCGTATTTGTTGTCCTATTCTTACGTTTCCTTTATTTTAAATGAAAAAATCAATTCTAATAATGAACTTATTTTTTAATACAATTCTATACAAAAATTGATTTTTGAATTTGATTTTCGCAATGCTTTCAATATTTTATTTTATTTTTAATTAAAAGTTATTTCAAAATTAAAATAAACTCAGATTTAGAGCAAAAACAAATAAAGCTTTAACTGAAGCGCACAATAAATTGGGTTTTTATTCAAACTCTGTTTTAGATTAACTTTTCATATCATAAAGTTTAGATCAAATTGAATGATGAATTTTATTCTATTCAAACAACAAAGACTAGTCGAGTAGCGCAACATTTTTCTTCAGAACAAGTCTTATATTGTTTTCCGATAACAATATATAAGAATATATGCAAAGCTCTCACTATTTATTTGGAATCCTTTAGAATCGAAATTCAAATCTGACTGTATTTATAACATAAAGTCATTTGTTTGAAAAATAGTTGGATTTATGCTCTAATGCGACCAAAATCACAATAAAAGACTGAATTTTATTAATTTTCTTTAGATTTTTGCCATTTATTTCTCATTTAAATTCTTTGAATCTTAGGATAACATTGAATAGCAGAGAAAATTGTCTGAGAATTGACTGGCTTTGGCCATCTCTGTATCAGAACTCAGTTCACATACTTTCCAAACACTTGATAACACTTTTTCTAATTTTTATACTAAACAAAGAATGAGTTTATTTAAAACAAATAATTTATTTGAATGCTATTAAAGAATACATTTATTATTCCTTAAATTTATATAAGAATTGTCTTTTCCTTAACGTTATATATATTTTATTGGTAACTGTTCTCTACTCTCTGTTCTCTTGCCATTCGGATTGTATTGTGTTGTGTCTGATATAATCAATAATTTATTAGTGTCGCACAAGTTTCGCCAATTGGGCTCTCGAGTGCTCGCCTATGGACGCACTGAACGCAATGAAGACAGTGTTAAGGAAATACCAGTCGATAAGTATAATGTCATTAAGTATTGTAACTTTGAAGACATTTATCTCTAATGAGAATTTGATGTCTTTTGTAATTTCGGTTTCTCTAAACTTGTGCTCAGAATTTTCAATTATAATAATCTATCCCTTTCTTCCTCCCTCTCCCTTCTCTCTCTCCAATTCTTCTTTTTATTTATTTTCTTTCTTTTAGTCTTAAATTAAAGACTAAAACAAAGACTTTTTTTTATGAGAAAACAATTTATTTTAAAAAGTTTTTTAGTTTTATCTGATTTTCATTTCTATTGTTCGTTTGCATGAAAACGATTTTCCTATTCGTTTGAAGCGTAAGAAATACTATTAGAATAAAAACGTTTGCATTCTTTCACTTCTTCTCGACATTGAGTCAAATGTCATAAATTGTCTGAAATATATGTCATTTGATTTAAATGTCTTAATACTGAATCAATTGATTACAACACTAGATATTCAACAAAACTGGAAGACATACTACCGGAATGTGATTATCTCATAAGTGTGTTGCCGTCGACCCCCGACTCTATTGGTTTGCTTAACGACAATAAACTCAAACTCTGCTCCGAAAAGGTTAGAGAAATACAATGAGTCTATCAATTGAATAATTGCTATGACTTTGAGCTAAGAATTAATGAACTAATAGTCGGAATAATAATAACGACTGAAAGAACACATTTATTCCGTTCTTTTCGAGAGAATCGCTGAATAAGAAAAATGTTAGCTTAGAAGCTGAGCGCCAGTATGTGATTGGGTTAGGACTGAGAGATCATTAAAATAAAAACATAAAAACTAATTAAAATTCAAACATTCACTGATCAGATCTGTTCAGAATTCCACCAGTCCTGCCCTCAGCACAAAACAGCACAATTCTGGGCCAAATTATACCAAATTTATACCAGACCATTTCTTTTAGCCTCGATTTTGCCTGGATTTGAATTCTCTGTGTTTAAAATATTTGATTTTCATTATTTGATTATATAAGGACCTTGATTCAATGATTCAATTAGATACTCCAACCTTTCACTGTAAGCATCTTTTTTTGAGTCAATTTTAAATATTTTTTAATTATTTGTTTTTCAATTAATTTTCAAATTTTTATTTAAAAATTTTGAATAGAGTTGAGAGAACTTTAATTAAAAATGATTTTTGCATTCATATAGAATGTGAATATTCAGAGAGAAATCTAATTTATGTTTAATTTATGAATTTCTGTCAAACATTAGAGTAAATAATGGAATCAATCAATCATTTGATTTCATTTTAGAGCTAATATTAACTATTATTTTGTTAACGAATAATATTTGTGCGCAAATGAATTGCTGTTTGTTTTCAATTCAAGTTTGACTCTTAATCAGTAGCTATGATATAAATTTAATGTTTAATTAGCTTTCAGTTCATCTCATTTTTAGCAGAATATTCAATTAGAATATTTCATTCCTTTATATACTATTAGTTTTGAGGACAACTCCAATGCAATGAATGCAATGAATGCAATGGCTGTTCAGTCGATGCAAATCTGATTAATTAATGAGAAGAGAGAGTCAGAGCTAAATTGAAACTCAATTCTTGCTTCAATTCAATCCAAATGAATATATTTTTGCTTATATTCTCTAATTAGACATACATTTGATTAATTTCGAAGATAATCATTGAATATCTTTGAGTACAGCGCTTAACAGATAAATAAATGTCATTTCTTTGCAACCATTCAATACCCAAATGCTTTGACACGAATCTGAAATAAAGGCGTTTTTGCTCATTAACCCCAACTGCTCTGGGTCTCCATTCAATTCTACTGTTGTGAGGCATGTGTTCAATTGCCAATTAACCCGCACCAGAGGTGAGCAGACATCCCGAAGCCAGGGGCATAAATTGCGCAATTTTGCCCATTTTTTCCGGAGGGGGAGGGATTAGCCAAAATTCTAGAGAGTCCTCGATCAAAATCCAGGGGAATTTTATACCCTCGCCCCCTCTGCCCACCACTAAACCCGCACAATAAGATTTGAATAATCCTTGGCCAGGCCTTGGACATAATTCATAAAATGATTGTTTATAAATACATAGACTAGAATTTTTAAAGAATTATTAGGATAGAACCACGGTAATATAGACTGGTTCAGCTTTGCTATCAGAAAATAAATAGTGGATTCAGAATAATTGAGCCAACATACATAGTTTTCTTTATTCTTGATTTCTTCGATTATCTCTGAATGCATTCAAACCACTTCTGATATAATTTGCTGTACTTTCAGAGCATATAATGCATTCGCATATGAACTCAACCTGATTTGATTGATCACTAACCCGAACCAATTGTATGCAAATATTTATATTATTTTTTTTGCTTTCATTAAATAGTATTTTATAATAAATGGATAATCACTTAATGTGAGGAACTTTTTAGAGTTAAGAATAAGAAAAAATACTGAGAAACGTGTAAATGTGCCTCTGCTCATTTTATATAGAGTTGGTGAGACAGTTGATTTATTAATATTAGCGATAGAGATTGGTCTTGTTTGTCTACTAACCTTATTATAATAAAGGAACTGGATATAGCTCCTAATTTTCTTGGATAACATTCTTTTATTTATTAAATTCTTATGGAAACAGAAAATATTTACACAAACGATGATTGAAAAGACAAATATTTAAATAAGAGTGACATCGATTATATTTGCATATTATAAATATTAAGCAATTCAGTAGAGATTAGTTTAGAAATGAAATATGAGATAAATTAAAGCAGACTTATAGTCAGTTTGCAAAAATCGATTTCATTCCGAAAAAGAAAAGTTTAAATAAAATCTGTTTTTCTAATCATAATAATAGAAATTAATACTGAATTGCAGTCAAACAGAAATATTAAAAAAGATATTCAGAAAATCGTAGAGAATATTGAATTTCAAACAAAAAGCGGTTTTAAATATTTTCTTTGTATTTCTTGTATAGAAAATAATAATGTATTCAAAGCAGCAATTATTTAGAAATTATTTTTAATCTGAATTTTTCATTGAACCGACTCTTGTCTGAATTGTTTGTGTAATTAATGTTAATTAGAAACCGGTTTTCCTAAACATCGGAAGAGGATCTGTGATCGCAGAAAATGAAATAATCAAAGCTTTAAATAATAAATGGATTTCCGGAGCAGTGCTGGATGTGTTTGAAAGCGAACCTTTGCCACAATCCAGTCCTCTTTGGTCGCATCCAAACGTATTGATTACTCCCCACAACGCAGCCATCACTCGGCCCTTGGATTGCGTTAAACTGTTTCAAAGCAATTATAGGAAATTCGTGGCCAAACAGCCGTTGCTTTATTTGGTTGACTGGAAGAGCGGTTATTAATTATAACTAACATTATATTGAATTTCATCAAATGATTGCATTTTATTTGAATGAAAAAATTTATTTCAATTAACTTTAAATTTACATAAGTTTTACATTTAATTGGATTAAAATAAATATTTTGATTTTGTTTATCAGTCTATGAGAACGAAGTGTTGAATATTGTATTGTAAGAGAAAATGAATACAAGAATTGAATAGAATTTTATTGATAATAAATAATAGTATTTATGAGAGATATCTATAATAAGCGAATTATTGTTAAGAAAATCTCAGGAAAGCTGATATAAAAGGCTTATTAAATATAAGATAATATTATTATGACTGCAATTATATCTTATTATATACTGTTATACAATATAATGGCTATTATTAGAGATAGTTATGAAAAGTCGATCGCATTTATTAATAATAAGAGCGAAAGAAAAGCGGAAATTATAAGAGCGACCAAAAAGACTATTAGTATCTCATTAGTGGTGTTAGTAGTACTCCCCCCGCCCTTATCAGTTCTCCGTCCAGGGCTCAAATAAAGTCTGGACAGCGGAAATGATAAGGAGACGAAGAGACCGATAGCACGGTTATGAAGTAATGGTGCGATTGAGCCTAAGATATACTATATTATAAGTATAAGTGAATGAAAGATAGCAAAGAGAAAAATGTTCAGAACTGATGAGAAGATGGAGTGAAGAGTCGGTTAGAGTTAATGTTAGCGTTTGGAACACAGGCTTGCATTGAGGCTCAGATGCTTTGCCGGAGAAATGATCCCAAAAACAACATATTCTCATATTCTGTATACTCCAGTGCAGAGTAGAAGTGCGGTCGAAGAGATGGGAGCAGAACAGGCAAAGGTATGACTGGCTTAACTGTGAGGTAGGGGAGGGGCTTAGCCGAGGAGGCAGACAACGGGTTGCCATTGATTGCAATAACAATTTATTTTTATTATTTACCGCTTTTTCTTATCATTATTACTATTATTACTATTTTTATTATTATGTTATTCATCTCAGCCTTAGTTATGTTGGCTTTACGTGGCGTACACTCAGTGCCCATACCAGAGCTAGTGCTTGTGCCAGTGCCAGTGCAGTGCCAGTGCAGCACCAGTCAGACAAATCGAGTTAATCGAATCTAATCTCCATCTCCATAGTCATAGCCATAGCCATAGCCAAGACCGATGTGATGAACTCATCTTTTAGTTTTTGCCGAACAAACACTCGAATGAGAAACAGAGACAATATTCTGAATCATAAGTGTCTATAAATTATAATTAAAAAAGTTTTAGTTTGAATAATAAGAGTTTATATGTAATGGAAATTCTGTAACAAAATGTTTAGAAAATTCTTTTGATTAGAATTACTGTACTTTTGAATGAATAAGATTTTTATGATAATGTAATTCAGACTAAGGAATAAAGTGTTGAAAATTACACCAAATATCCAATCATTGCAAGTGATTGTTGAGTGGCGTAACCCAAGAAAATAAATTCTGATCTATTCAGGATCAGCTCACTCTTGGAAAATGTTGACTCAATGTAAGTTTTGTGAGTTTGCTTGTGATGCAGAACCGGTTGCTTTTTAATGGTTAACCTGAATAATAGATTGAAATAATTTTATAAATAAGTTATAACAATATAATAGTATATTTGTATGACTTGTTCTTCAATTTTTTGCTTCTCATAAATATATCATTTGATACGGAATCAGAACAGAAGAGAATACAGAATAGAATATAAGAGAAAACAAATTATTATTTTCATAATTGAATAAAAACTTCTGGAATATAAAAATATATATTATATAAAGAAAATGATATTTATTTGAAAATATAATAAAAGTGAGTGAAAAGAGAACAGAATCTAATGTGCAATATATTGAAAAATCATATTTATGGCTGAGTTAGTGCATTGTTGTGACCGGTGCTCAACCATATACAGCACAGAGTAATCTCTAGAACTGGTTTTCCCGAACTGACAAATAATTTGCACACATATAACATATGAACAGAGTCTGAGAGCAATTGATGGCCGAATCGGGTAAACATTGATCATAACTGGCATTAAATAGATAATAAAAATCAGTGCATTAGAGTGTGAGCTAATATGATGTCAGGCCTTTGTGCCACAAAACGCTTTCCTCAATCATCTCATACATACATAAAGTTTACTACAGTTTTGTGTTTATTGTCTCCACAAAAGTATGCGTTCATATACTCTCTCTTCTTTCGGAATAAAAGATTTCGGTTTCTTACTTATGGGTCGAGTTGTGTAAATATGTTTGTGTTTTGTGTTCTATTGGCTCACAATTTAAACTCAAGGCAAACATAATTTTGTGTCCACAACATTTAATCGTCAACTTTGAGACAATGAGAAGAGAGAAAAAGGTAAACTAAAGCAATAAAAAAAGAAAATTGGTTATATTGTACAAATAGTACAAGGATGAACAAGGAGACTAAAATGTGTCGGCACAATTTTAACAACAAAATTAAAATTTGATTTGATTTCATACTAAAATCGAAACGCTTTAGATTCAATGTATCAATAATTCATAGATTGTTATATGAAAATCACCTGAATATAGGTAGTGAAACATCTAGGTGAAATATCTGAGAATCTGACAAGCCCAAACAGCCGAATGGGCTGTTCACTATGATTTGGGCAATAGAACATTGTAAACATCCTTGGTAAACTCTGATCTATGTTTTCAATACTTAGTTTGGTCTTATTTTCGTTATTACTTCTTCTAATACAGTACTAAATCATAAGAAAATTGAGGGAATAATCGTAGTGTTCGGCCGCTTAAGTCTCGTTTGACATTTGACCAAAAGAAAACTTTTAGTGTTATTACAGTTTTGTCTTCAATAAAAGCTGTGCCGAAATGTCTCGCTATTATCACTTTCGCAATGAAGAAAAAGCATTAGATTTACTAAAAACAGACTCAATAATAGGGAACTCGTTATCCGTTACAAACTCAACATATGTCCGGCTCATTCATCTATCATATTATCTGTCATTCCGCGTATTTTTTCTCATTCTCTTTCACTACTTCTTCCAAATCATATAATATAATGTAAAATAAACTTCATTTATATAAAAGTTTATATCTTTTTGGGAGAAATACTTATTGAATAGAAAGTTGCGGTTCGTGTATATCATGAAAGCATATGAAATCAAGTTTTTTCACATTTTCACGAATTAATAGTAAATATTTTCCGCACAATAGAAACAAATAGTCATTTTGTATATTATATATCTATTTATTATTCGTCGGACTTCTTATCGTTTGGAAAAAATATGCGTAAAAGTAAATGAGTTGATAAAAGTGAGAATAAAAGACAAGAATATGTTTGTGACAGTGAAAGTGACACAAAATGTACCTCTCGTTACATAAATATTATGCGCTGTTGTGTTATACACGAGATATCACACATCAAACAATCACTGCTAATGTGCAGACACGCGGAAATCCAAGTCACGCAACGATCAAATACATAAACCTCTCCTTTCTCTCTGCTCTTACACTCGAGTTATACACTGAACCTATTCTTCTTACAGTTCTCTCAACTTTCATATTCTCTTCACAATCTCGTAGACAACAATTTTTGTCAGATATTTGTGTAAAAACATCAAAATTATAGATCAAATACGAAACGAAAAACTAAGATATTTGCGGCAAAACACAGACATCAGTAATAAAGTCATTGACATTATATGAAAATTAATGAATATTATTATAATTAAAAAGGATGTGCAAAACGAACATTAATTATTGATTATATAAATCTTATTAAATAAATATTATTTAACATTTCACACAATATTTAATTGCATTTGTTTTATATGAAACAAAACGAAAAAATAATTTAATATCAACTCTTCTGGAGTTAGACATAAAAATAATCTGATTTTCATAACATATGAATAATAAATGAAATGAAATGCAGTTATAATATATAGAAATACTGTATTATATAACAGAAAAGGAGTTCTCGTATAAGGAATTACGAACTAATCTTTTAGAAAGTATTTTCATCTCAAATAGAGATTCTCTACAGAAAAAAATTTGTTCAAAAAATATTGTTCACAACAAATATTAGGAAAAAAATAGTTGGAGTGGAGTAGATATGATAGTTTATATACTACTGTATACAGAACTGCAATTTATAGCCAAACACAAAGTGAATACATAAATATTTTGTTCACATTTCAAGCGTAAAAAAGTAATTTACCGTTTTTTTATATAAAGAGCTTAATCGCACAAACTTTTGACCATTAAAAATAAGTACGCGATCATTGTGTGTGAGTGTTGTATGGGTTGACCACTAACTGAATATATTTTTTCAATACACAGCAGAGGAGAGAGAAAGCAATTTTTGGTTTTTGTGATCACAAATACGGTTAGTTTTTTCTGCTCTTCTGGTGGCTTCACTGCCAGCACTGCCAGCACTACCAGAGTTGCAATTTTATGGTTTGAGAATCGAATAAAAATCGTTGTATCAAATGGTTCTGCACTAAAATCGTCGTAACATCACAGGTAGTATCACTTTCGCACACAAAGAGCACCAGAAATAGAGTAGAGATGAGTGAGAATAGTATAGAGAAGAGCGAAGAGATGTTTGTGAAGAGAGAAAGAAGAGGATAGAGAGGGAGAGTCAGAGCAGAGAGAGATTTGACGAGAAAGTAGAGGAGAGGAGAGAATTAATGGCCTTTTCTAGGCGTGTGTTGAGATGCGCTCTGAGATGAATAGAGAAATATATCGATCGGTGGGCACAGGAGTATAGAATTAAGGCATAGAACAGAGTGCAGAGAGAGTAGAGGAATGAGGAATGTATTACAATAACAGGTAAATAAAATTATAGATAGTTTTAGTGCAAAGAAATTTGATTATATTATACAGTATTATATGATTTCCATTCTATTCAATAATAGTCATACAAATCACCGAAAGAATTGAACTTTTTTTCAATTTACTTAATTATCTTATTTTTTAGACATTTCTATACTTTAAATAAATAAAATAAATTAATTTAAATATAAACTAAAATAAAGCTATTTATAGCCTAAAAATTATCATGATCAGAACAGTAAACAGAATTCATCATGATTCTTTTATACGATAGTAGAACCGGAAAACAGAATTTCAATGAAACTATCTTTTGATTAATTAACACAAAGGAGTTGACAAAGTTAGTATGTTTTCCTTCAGAATTTGATGAAAATTTATCCATGAATAACAATGATAAAATAATGCAGAATCATGCAAAAATTTTGTCGAAAAATTTAAAAGGTAAGTGACCAAGTACAAAAACATGTTTTAACAAAACTTCTAAGTTAAATGAGATAATTGAAAAATTCCTTCGGGATAATATTTATGCTAATAAATATTAATTATAAATACAAAAGAGTATTGTTTTGTTTATCACTTTCAACTAGATATATTATTTTGAAAATTTTGATCAAGAATTCGAGATTATTGCCACTCGAGTACCAAACTTTTCAATTTTGCAAATGGAAGATATACTTTATAGCTTATAAAATCACTAATCAAAAGCTTGGTACTCGAGTGGCAATAATCTCGAATTCGTAATAAAAGTTTTCAAAACAATTTTTCTATTTGAAAAAATAGAGCAAATCATTTCTCTTTTGTATTTTTAATTACCTTTTATTAGTATAAATATTATCCCGAAGTAATTTTTTTATTATCTCATATAACTTAGAAGTTTTGTTAAAACATGTTTTTGTACTTGGTCACTTTCCTTTTAATTTTTTCGACAAAATTTTTTCATGATTCTGCATCATTTTATCATTGTTATTCATGGATAAAATTTCATCAAATTCTGAAGGAAAACATTCTAACTTTGTCAACTCCTTTAATTTCGCTTTTTTATAATTAACAGAAAATATTGGCTTTGAATACCAAAAAATCTGTGTAATTAAAAAATTAAATATAAGCAAGGTTTCGGGTGAGGGTAGGTCGGGGTACATGGTCGGGTCGGGACTAACATCAGGTAATAAACTTTATATCATTTCGCTGCCAGAATAAAATGGCGGAATTTTATTAATCTTGATCATAATTTCTAACAAATGCTAAGCAAAAGTTGAGCACTTTGATTAGGGGCATTTCGAATTCAAAACCAAGAATATCACTTCAACTACAGTATTCAAAGGACATCAGGTAAAATGTTCTATGAATTTAGACTCTGAACAAATTTAAAAGAGAAAAATCTGAGAAATTTAATCAAAATGAGTAATTACTCAGAACTGAATTATTAAAGAATTAAAATTTAATGAAGAAATCCTATTCTTATAGATAAAACTTAGAGATAAAACAATAACGAAGAATGAAATCAGAGCCGAAATGAAGACTAGAAATGAATGTAAGTCTGGAATAGTGAGAGAATGAGACGTGATTTGACTCACCTTAATGTTGATCGCATTAAATAGCACTTAAATGATAGAGAGAGTCAGCGAGAGGGAGAGGGAGAGAGAGAGAGAGAGAGAGAGAGAGAGAGAGAGAGAGAGAGAGAGAGAGGAATGAGTTACAAGAAATGGTACTTTTTGTTTGAGTAGAAAAATAAAAATAAAACAAAACAATGATATACTGAAAGCGTAATACAGAAAATATAATAATAAATCAGAAAAAGGAGAAAAGTTCTTCAGATGTGCTCTCCGTTGGCCAATACAATAAAGATTTTCTGCTCTATTTTTCTTATATATATTTTTATTAAG
This sequence comes from Eueremaeus valkanovi, assembly GCA_034693305.1. Taxonomy (NCBI): domain Eukaryota; kingdom Metazoa; phylum Arthropoda; class Arachnida; order Sarcoptiformes; family Eremaeidae; genus Eueremaeus; species Eueremaeus valkanovi. The sequence goes on along the minus strand of JAQIWA010000161.1, from coordinate 29,412 downwards.
TGATAAAAAAGTCTGAATTGAGCACAAAATCATATAATTCTCTTTGAATTCTATTCAAGAGTAATTTAGTTCTTATTAAGTATTGGTTTATTACTTATTCTAAATTTTATATCATTTTCTATTCAATAATTGAAAATTAAAGTCAACTAAAATAATAGCAAAACAAATATCATTAGATTTGTTAGACATATTCAGTACTATATATAGAAATGGAAAGCAATGATTGGCCATAGTATTAGAGGAGAATAAATGGATGAATGAATGTTGAATTGAATTTAACATAAGATAAATATTCAATAGTAATGCTCTTTTGCTGGCAATATATGCTATAATTCAGTCATTCGTTAAAAATTAATGAATTTTGAACTCAAAGAGAATATGTGTTCACTACAGAGCAGAACCTCTTTTTTCTAATGAGTTTTAATTTTAAATTACTTTTTCTTCATTTCTTTTCGATATAATTAAACGGATTCTCAATTTCTGATGTCTTTTATATTCTATGATCGATAGGAACGGGAGATAAATGTAGTGAATGAATGGCTAACAAAAACTCTTACTATAGATGAAATGGGAAATTAGAGGAATTGGTTTTCATTACTACAATACGTGTCGTGTTATGAGATTGTCATTCAATTTGAAACACAAATCAAACGTCAAAGATGTGGTCAACGACTCGATAATGCGGTCATTTACTCGACTGAAGTTTAGTCGATATTATGTTATCGGAGTTGGAATTCAAGACTTTAATATTCACTAATATTTATCAGATTATTCTCACTTTTGTAAAAACTGTGTATCGAATAAAATTTATTCAATAAATACAATGCAAAAAAATTATTGAAATTATGACCAGAACTCTGACACAGTATTATAATATAGATTTAAATTAAGTACAAACATAATGAGAGTCTTTTTCGTGTGAATACTCAATGTGTATAAAGTAGTATTTGTTTCATATTCTTATTGATAAGATATTCGGCGAACAAATAGAACTCTATAATCATCTCGACTGCAGTTCTCAGTTCTCTCCTCTTTTCTCTGCACTAATAAACTCAAGAATTTCAGCTATAATTTATTCTGATTAAAAAAGTGAATGGGAGAGAGAGAGGGAGAGAGAGAATAAAGATTGAGGGCTCGGTTCAACTAATCCTTTATTTCACTCTCTGTTTGTTTCCCTCTTTTAACAATTAATTATACATTTTTTAATATAGTTTAATGTTTTAGGTTTGAGGCAAATAACTGTTCCTTTGATTAATGAGATTCGCTAATCATTGATGGCTAGAATTTAATTTAATTCTTCTGAAAAATATCTTTCTTTTGTATAGAATATAAAGTTAAACAATTGGGTTATGTTTTGTTTGAATTTCTATGTAAGTTATTTTCTAAAACATTTTCAATTCATAACATTTATTTCAAAATATTTTCAAAGATTATTAACTTTTTGAGAATACTGATGAAAATAGTTATAATCAATGCATTTTTTATACAAAGTTAAAATTACCGTCTAGCAACATCATAGATACAGGTCAGGTACAGCAATATTTGGTGACTGTGGTATAAATGTGAATAAGCAATAATTACTCTTGGTAAAAATATGAGCATTAATAATTTGCTCTAGGAGGAACAAATTCATGCAGGTTCATACATAATAAAGAATTGTGCTCAAGGCTCAATGTTGCTTTGATCTTATAGCAGTTCAAATAAGATGTTAGCTTTTGCGCAGAAATACGGTTAGAATTTGTTACTATTTAAAGATGACTTCACATAGTCTTCAGGCCTTTGCTATTTATAATAAATAATTTCCAATATTTTCGTTCTTCAAAATAAATATTGATATGAATGGATGCAAAGGAGGAATGCATTCATGATATGCAGCAAAAGTGAATTCAAGTTTTCTTTTGGATTGCTTTAAATCAAACATTCGGATCATTTTCTTATCAAAAATATGAAAAAAGAAAAATAAAATCAAAGCCGACTTTCTGTTTAAAAGACGAAGTCTTTGAAATAAAATCGATTTTATCCGAAATATATATTTATTATTTGAATAATAAATTGAAGCATAAAAATTGGATTATCACAGAAAGGATGGGAAGAAGAGAACAGATATCAGACATATCACACATTTGACAGCATTATGTTTGGTCTGAATTGAACAAAATCATAGACTTTTGAGCTCTCTTTCGATTAAGTTGTTGTCTGAGCTGATCATTGGCTGATTAGGCCATTCATAAGATTGTGTTTGGCATTCAAATTGTCATTTATTCGACATTTTAATTGAAATGCAAATTCATGAATACCCAGAATCGGTGTAGAATTTAAATTATTTCAATTTTGTTTTGTTTATCTCTATAGTATTGGAGTCAATTGAATTATTTATTTAATTTTAGTTTAAAACTCTTAATGATTATTATGTAGATTATATCGATTACACAATAATTAGCCCAACACTGGAAACTGTTTGCTCGCAAATAACACAATTGTATTGAATTTTATTTTTAGAGAATATTCTGTACAGAACTAAGAGTACAGTACATAATTGATTAGTGTTCGGATGTAATGATTCATTCATGTATTATATAATAGAGTGAATGAGTGATGGCTTTTCGTTTCATTAGTTGCATAAATAAATAGAACTTTTATTCGCTATTAATCACAAAATATTGTTTAATGCCTTATATCAAACCGATTGTTAATAGTGTTTACATTATATACAAAGCTTTCACTCATTGATCATAAATGTTAATCATTAGAGGTTTTAGTGAACAAAAATCTAATATTTAATCAAAATATATTAGACGTAAATTCTATAGAAAATAGCCTTAAATAGGATTCCTTTAGCAGTGAATCACTGGCTATGAAAACACAATACATACAAATCAAATCATTGAATAATTAGATCCTATCAAATAAATTCACACAAATATTTGTGATTTGCGAATATTGTATGTGTCATAACATAATGTAAGTTACTATAAACATACTGCTTATGTAGAGACCAAGGTGCAACAAAAGAATGCAATGCAATCTCATTTTAATTCTGTTTGATTTAATTATATTTTCAAATAAATACAAAGAATTATTTAAAAAAATATATTTTATTTAGTGCATTGTTGGCCAAGGATTGGATAAGCCAGGACACAGCCTCAGGTTCAATAATATTTACAATTATGATAAATCCCATTATTTCCTCCACTAGCTTGGAAATGATCTGGACTGGAAAAGGTTGGGGTTAGGAGGTTCTCAACATTCAGATGCGAACTGAATATAATAATTGAATCGAAATATTGAAAGACTAACGGCTAGAGGAGAGACAGAGGAAAGGCAGTGGAGAGGCAGTGGAGAGGCAGAGGAGAGGCAGTGGAGAGGCAGAGGAGAGGCAGAGGAGAGGCAGCTGTGACTCTCTGGCACAACAATAATGTGATCCACTGAACGAACGAACCATTGAGTGCGTATAGGGATGCTGTGCTTTGCAGCTTATGTCTGATGCAGAACCGGCTTATGAAGTGGCACATGTATGCGAACAGAGATGTATAAACTGAAAGAATGGTTAACACAATTCCATATCTTTTTGTATTATAAAGAGCTAAACATTGAGTTTCAGTTCTGCCCATTCACTCCATACTATTTTCAGGGGATTTCGGGTTTGGCTGCAGTTTTAGCTTTTTTAGTACCGGTGTAGCCATTAATGTCTTTATTTTTACTTATTTTTTTTTTTTATTTGAAAATAAGAATATTTGTATGAAAACTACGTTTCGATACAGAAAATTGATTTTTAATGAAATATTTTTTTTTCAAAAATAACGAACCATTATTTCTATGGCCTTTGTGTTGCTGTGATTTATGATCTTTGATACGATTCTCGATTTCATTTAGTCTTTATTCCCATATTCTTGAGTTCGCACACAATCTTATATACCTTTCTATTCTCTACTCTTCTCTCTATTCTTTGCCCGAATAAGACGTGCTCTGAAATAATTATTAATATTTTTTCTGACGCTTTATATAATATAAGAGTGAATACAATAATTCAATATATTTTCATTTTAATACACGCTTTTCAATAAATAATAAAAATCCGAAAATTTATTTATCATAAGAAAGAAAATGACTTTTTCTTCTCTTACATCTCATCCGTTGACTAGTAATAGATTTTTACTGAATATTCTTCTATAAGAATATTCTTACACAAGAAATCTGTTAAAGAATTTATACGAAAAATATGGAATACAGAAAAAAATATAAATTCAATAACTTTTCATTCATTTTGAGAATTTTCCTGTTTGTCATTGATAACATTGATAAGTTTCTCCTAATTTCAGCAGGGACATTATCGATTCCATACAGAATAACGATTCTTAAAGAATCCTTAAATAGGATACATTAAAAACAGCTAAGCATAAGATATATTATATAAAAATCAAATCACTAGATGACCAGGTGAAATGAGAGCAAAATTTACTTTTAAATACTGTAATATGTTTTCAGATTAACCAAGAATTATGTGAGAAATATTTTTTTGCTTAAGGAAAGGCTAATTATTCGGATATTTGTTGTCATTTGGAATTTCATATCAATAATCAAATATATTTTTGTTAATAAGTCATAAATATTTTTCAATTCTCATCAAACGAATGCTTCATTTCCTGTCATATAAAGGTCTGATAAAAAATATTTCTACGTCAATGTGTGGGCCAGTCATGTGTTGATTATGTTTTATGTCATTCATAATAAATAAATAGATTTATTTGAAAATTCTTAAGGAATGGTAACGAACTTCACACTAATAAACATTAATATTAATGTCTTCACTGCTCTAATAAATAATTGATTATATCTTAGGCCCAAAACTACATTAGATGTGAATTTTCTATCAAATATTTTTCTATTATATTCTGCTTTCGATTTATAAGCCAAGAATCAGAAATTTTTTGGAAATTTTTTAAAATTGTGTTCTTTTATATTATTTTATTTATGATGGATAAGAGTCTGGATTTTTGTTGAAAACATTATATATTAAATAAATTATTTTGTAATAAAAGCTGAAATTATATACAGTAGAATGGTTCAAGGCGATTTGTGCAGTAGTTAATTTTATTTAAGAAAATGATCCCTATTAATTTTTCTGACATTCAATTGCTGGGTTATTAATTGATACCAAACTATGGGTTTGATTATAAAACTAACTAAATATCGATTTTTGTCAATTCAAAGCAGTATTTAATCGGATTTTAGTGAACAAACTCACTATTTATCACATGAAGATTATAAAGAAAATCAACGTTGATCCTCTTAGTCTATTTCAATTTTAATAAGATTGCACATCCAAAGCAAATAATACCCTTAAGTTACATCTTAACCAATTTTTAAAAAAATATTTTCTTAAAATGCGATCAAATGTTCTCTTATTGCAAATTCTGTGCTTTAACTCACTTTATGATACTTCAGGTTAGTTAAGGTTGAGATCAATTTTATACGTATTCGCAATATGTTGATCAAGTGATTCAAACATTTATAAACGGCATTAAATGAAAAATTCAAATTTTGAGACTATTTACGACCTTTTTAAGTGACTTAAGCAAAGAAAACTGTATTACATAAACAGTTTGTTCTGTTAGAGTGCTCTCTAATAAGTAGTTTTGTTATGTATTCACATACAAAGTGTTTCGACCCTCTAATCAATTATATGAAGACTTTGTTGCTATACTCTGTTATATAACTCTATAGCTTAATGACCCTGAGATTGATTGCGAAACAACTTATAATGTTTTAGATATGAATATTCTGAGAGGAATTCGTTATAACCTCATTGTTATATCAAAACTCTTGAGATCAGCAAAAGAACAGAATTTTGAAATAAAAATTTCTATTGAGATAAAGTATAAGCTCCTGGGTGAAAACGATGAGCATTCAGCTCATGTTTGAGCATAAAAGTACCCAAGCTTTTAAAGACAGGAATTCTATGCTATTCACTGGAAAACATTTAAACATATTTTTGGCTCAAAAATAAACGAATCAACTCATTTCAACTCGAGTGCCTGCTTACCCAATACGTACTGGGTATTTAAACTGATCACCTCCCACATCTAACGTTATTCAAATCTCAGATCTGTTCCGCATCACTGGTCTAGTGATGAAAAGTTCGATCGCCTTCTTATAGGCTCGGGTAGGCATCATATTCTTAAATATTTAAATCTTACCTTGTTAGCTTATTGTGTTTGATATACAAGAAAGCATTTGAGCCAAAGCCCGAATTGGTATTCCTGAATAAAATAGTCAATAAAATGGTGAATAAAATAGTGATCAAAACCCTATTCATAGCTTTCAATATAAGTGATTGATTTTGTTGGTATGAAAGCAGACAATGCATTGAAGTGAACAGTTCTACACATTTCTGAGTTAACAATCGAAAGCATTGACAATACTATACAATACAATACTTTAATATTATATATTGAATAAAAGTGAAACAGAACTCTCACTTCTCTTCTCTTTTTGGCAAAACATGCAAAACATGCGAAACTTCTCACTCTTTTATATTTATTCTTCATCTCATTTGGCATTATCTCTATTTTTTGTCGAAAATCTCGAGAGATATCGACAGTTAAGAGTCGAATATTGTGAGAGAAGTACAGACAAGACAACAGAAAAGACATTAGTTTTTGTGTTTTGTGTGAGAATGGGTTATCATTGCGTTAGAGAAAGAATATACTCAAACAGTAAGTGATTTTGCATGTATTGACGTGTTTTGGGGGAATTGCCTAACAGTAGACGATCATAGCTACCATTGATTTGTTTTATGTCAATATTTCTCCAGAAGAGGAACAGTTTTGGACGACATTTGTCCCTTTCTGTAATAACCGACGATATTTGGCTCCGATTGTGTCGAATCAATCAAATAAAAGCGCGTTTTAGACCATTTATAGAAAGAGACGATTTATATGTCATAATAATTCATAAATTTTCCTCATCGTTATCAGTGCTGATTGATTTGCCATCTCTTTTGGATACTTCCAATAAATTTCTGAACAAATCATAAGACATTCATTCATTGGACATAACATTTATCCTACTCTTTGTCTTTTAAACTTTCCTTATTTCCAAATCAGGTTTTGCTCTAAAAATAATCAATTATTGAAACTTTTCAATCAATCAAAAGTCAATGAAATTCAGCGAACATTTAGCGAAGAGTCAGTCAAATGAAATAATTTGTTTTTGTGATTATTTCGTGTATAAGTCATATTCGGTTGAATACATTTAGATAAGAATAAGCATTATTTCAGATTTGATTTATGTTTACAATAGATCGACAGCGAAGTCATGTCTCTTTCAAAACACATTTATGAAGATATGAGACCACAAAGTAATCAATCGATCGATTGTTATTTCACTGTCCACTTAAGCAAACGATTCAAACTTAACTAAATATCAAAAATATGAATTCATATCATAAGTTATGCCCAGATTATTATTAAAAATGTTAGTTTATATACATATTTGACCAGAGTCAATTGAATCTAAAAAGACTGAACACAGTTTCGCAAATATTAATATGAATACTGTGTTGATATATGAACAGGATTTGTGTCAATTATGATTTAGTAGAGCACTTCCTGAGATTATGCCAGGGATTCATTCCCCTGAATCCGCTCTGACGTCTATCAGAGAGAATAACCCTTAACTGTGAGATGGAGTCCAATTCACTTATTGATTAGTTAACGACAAAAATGTAAAATTCATTCTTCACTTCACTATTATTTGCATAGAATGTTGTGTTCGATAGAAATGATATTTAGGGACAAAACAGAAATACAGTAATGGTTTTTGACGTTTAATGCATTACTGATTCAAATATAATACTGTATTCTGAGATATGGGAAGAGTATGTAATGCAAAACCATCTCATACTTCGCCAAAATTCAAAATTTGCGCAAAAATATTGAAATCATTGACTGAACTTAAGTTACATTTGAAAACCTATAGTTTTACAGAAGTCCCTAAAATACTTGACCAGATTATTTTACTTATCTGAGACGGGTATCCCTGGCATCCCTGTTATATAAATAGTTAACTACTTAGAAAATGCGTTAAAGTATATACTGTAATGATTTGCTAGGAATAAAACTATTACTTCTGGCTCTTCTTCTTATTATTATTCTCAACTAAACTGGTTTACTGTTTGTATTGATATAACATTTTTTGCTTTCATTCGTCACAGAATGAAGTGATATATATAGTGAAAGTGATATAACATAGGATTCAATGATTTAAGTGCTTTCGATATATTTTTAGTCACACTATTGAAGACAAGAGAAAGTGAGGAATCGATATCATTAGACGCAACGCCTAATCCAAGAACTGTGTCGACAATTAAGTAAAGAAATCCCGATTTAACCGATGAAAACATACAAAACCAATTTGTTTTAGATTTTAACTAACACTTTGGTCGACAATAAATCTCTTATTTAACGAAAAATAATTATTGAGTGCCTATTATATTGAGAGGGCTTTTAATCTGTTAAAAAGTTAACTTCAGTGCAGATACAGTATAAATATTGAAATTGAATAGAAATGGATATACGAATGGATAGTTTGATAACAGATTCTGTTCTACATTAAATATATTGCATATAATTTGCATATAATTAGATATATTATGAATATTTAAATAATAAATAATTATTTGTTCTGACAAACAATGAAAATAAATAAGTTTTGCTGATTATTAGCAATGTATGGATCATTAAAAGGGGATCCAATACTAGCTGTGAGCTTATGTTTCATACATTTAATTTCTGTCGTGAGTTATGTTCCATAAAATTATAGTTTAGCCAAACATTACATCCATTCTTATTATCTGCACAGACAAGGAGAAGAAGAAGAAGAAAAGCAGAAATAATGGCTGTTTAATGATGGATGAGCTCTATTGGAAACTGTTTAGCATTTAAGCGATGTCTGTCACACAGATATCAGACCCAGAATACAGCCAAACAAAACAAGTTAAGCCATTCTTCTGTATTATATTATATATTTTATGCTCGCATTCATCGTAACTCAAAATTGTTTTCTTCTTTTTTTTTATTTTCATTTTTTTATTGAAATTTCAAAGTTTTCAAATGAATTAAAGCTAACTCTAAGCTATGTTTGCTTTCTATACATTTCATTCTCTTTGTTGTGAATATTCTTAAATAATATTGAATTTCTGTATGAAAGACAATATTCAGAACGTCTTCACAAGAGTTTGTATAAAAATATAATACATTTGGGATTATATTTATTTATTGTACTCAATATGTTTGATATTAAAATATAGCATAAAATAGAAATAAGTATTATTAGAATTTGAACACAAGTTCTATACTTATATCTAAATTAAGTTAATATTCATATATTTAAATAAACAAAAATTTTACGCTTTATAAGCCATTCCGTATTTTTTGTATATAATGTGAAAACTTATATACATTTCTAAATTTCATTTTTTGAGCTAATATTTTTGGTGAATGACACGAATAACAAAAATGATTGCATTTTATCATATTTTGTGCACAATTTTCAAACGATTTCATGTAAAGAACGGTAAGGTTTGGTATTTCTGTATGCATTCAAACCGATAAGAATTTGTTTTGCTTTGCATTTATGAATCAGATTGAGATCATAATAATAATCGTTTAATAAATGACCGAATCGTGAATATAATAATAAATTGAATTTTGGTTTTGAGTGCCATTCCATTGGACGGTAAGCTATAATTCGATTTAGAAATAAATGCAATTTTGGGCCAAAAAATATTTTACATTTACTATGTTTTCTATTCAAACGTAAATAAATGTAATCAACTTTTGAACAAGAGTGCACACCATTACATCAGCTCCATTCTCGGCTTTGAGAATTGGAAATTAAAAAATGACTATTATATCAGGCAATCATTAGTAAATATTATAATCTTTGAAAAAATTATAGGCTATCATAGGATGAGCCAGTATTAATTTTTATATTAACTATGTTAGTTAGTATAAGGACAAGGGATTCAGAAAATGAATGAATGAATGGTTAGTATTTTGTTAATTCAATTTATGATCAAGCAATCTGCCAATACATATGACCCGAGGAATTATTTGTTCTTCGGATATGAATAGGTTTCATAGATTAGACATAAGTTTCCTTACCGATGGTGCAGAGGGCCAGAGGACGACAAAACTATATACTTTGCTTTAGAAAATTTTGTATTATGAAAGATGAGAAGTGAAGTAATGGTAATAAAAAACTTATCTGTATATATATTTGCAATATTTATGAAAGTTATAGAATAATAAAAGTTGGCAATAGTTAGAGACACAAAAAGTAGACTGAATTATATTCATTGCTATATTAGAGCGAATATTGCAGAGAAGAGAAGCAAAAAATAATATTATTAGCCCTTTAAGTGATAACGAAAGAAATCCAACAGAATTTCGTTTCTATGTATGTAATGCTCACATATGTTAGAAAAGCTAACAAAACATGTTATGCATTGATGATTGTATTGCATCTCATTATTTCAACCTATTCTTTGTCCATTGAATTTGCGAGGAATGACTCAAACTTTTGCTATCAATATCTAAGACCTCCGTTCGCGCACTTCCTCTCATATTTGGCTTCATTTTCTCATTTATTCTGGTTCTCAGATTCATATTTATCTGCTTTCATATACACTGTATGTATAACTAGTATACAGTAAGGCATACATTCAATGTCTGCAGAATTACGATTAGGTGTGAGCCAAATGAAGCGCATCTGAGGTACAGTAGGGACTCATGTATTAATAAACAAATTGGTTGCAGGAGAAAACCTTTCATAACTTTTTATTAGCATTATGTGATCCAAGCCTTGCATCCATTCCCTCAACACTCAACTTATTCATTTGCCTTCAAGTAATGCATTTCTCAATAATCAAATCGCAAACACCTTTTCATTTCAACACAAAAATCACATGATTTTTGTGAATAATTATTAATTTTCATTATATTATGAATACATCAATAGATGCAAGTGTTTGACTAAACTGTTTATTTTGTCTATTCAGACGATGAGTTTAATTCAATACTAATTCATATGAAAAGAGATGTATTTTAACATTTTATTCGACAAAATATATGAAATTATGCACTAATTCACAAAAATATTGCTTATATTCTCTCTTCTGCTACAAACTAATGGTTAACAACAGAGATAGCGATAGAACTCGATTTCAAAGCAGATATTTTAGTAGTAAAGCTATTTTGTAGACACACTGGAAGAGTATTTATTAGTATTTCAATTATACTTATAAAAAATTTCATCCAACAAAACATAATCTGCCGATAAACCTATTTGGAGGAGAAAATGCCATTGCTAATATTGTGTAGTCAGCCCAACTCTGTCTCCATCTCTTATTTAATCTCACTTTTCCAGTTCATATGACTCTCTAGTCTTTCCCTTATCTAAAAGCAAACGGAATTCTTTGAGGCATTTTCTAAACGCTATCTCTCCTTAGGTTTTATTTATTTGATTATAATCTAAACCTAAAAAAGTTGTATTAAAAACAAAACGAACGAAATTCTCAGAAATAATTTAATTATAAAATTCAATAAACTTTTTTGCAATCATTTGCTTAAATAAGAAAAAATTCAAATATTTATTAAATAAACCAATAAATCGAAAATTCAATTGAAAATATCGGTCGTATTGTGAAAAGACTTGAAGTTGTGTATAAGTTATAGGTTTTATTGGATAAGGTTTAATAGAGATAATGTTTATATTACTTTTAACCCTCACCATTTGTCATACTGTATTGAATACAGTGTATTCGTCCAAAAACTTGATTCCACGCAATTTTTATATGTGTGCAGAAAGCACTGGTATATTATTATTTGTTTAGTGAATATTTATAACTAATATAAAGATTTAATATATGAGAAGATATGGCATTCGTTTACTCTATGACTGAATGTAATGACAGTTATATTTGAAATAAAATATTTCTAAACATATATTCGATTCGATATTTCCTTCGCTTAGACTCCAGTATCTGATCCTTATATTCTTTAGCACCAGTGCAGCCGTACTACACACAGAGGCAGTGCTATTCAAGCAGAATATAACTCATATATAGATATATTACATACCTTTTGTAGACTCGTTAAGATCGGACGATATCTTCTCATATTTTCCAAAGCTTTCGATTCTAAAGAATTTTTTTATGAAGACATCTCTGCAAAGAAAATGATGAAGAATTGGTCTTAAATTCCAGAAATTTTATTGAATACAATAAATGATGTTTTGCTAAAATAATTTTTCAGCTAATATAACATTGAATCAGATTTATAGGAAATTTTTGAGAATTTTGATTTAGAAAAATCTAAATGTATTTTAAACTATTTTAGTCTTATTTACATTTGGAATAATCGATATTTAAGCCCAGAATTCAATAATTCATGAATTAATGCAATCTTTAGAATAATTTGACAAAAGTTGACACAAACTTAAATCCCAATAAAAGCGGTCACAAACAAAATTCAGCGGTTATTCTGCGGCAAAATGAGCCACTGTTTGGGCAGTCAATAGAATTTCTTAACATTATTGCTCTGACAGTCCCCTCCCTTCCCCTCTTCCTCCTCACCCACTCGTGCAATCAATCTTATGCAATGCAAACAATTTTTGATATATAGCATAACATTTGTATACTGTATAACACATAATAAGAGTGTTAAATACCGAGTGCTCATGTGTGAGCACGTAATGCTCGAGCACAATCATGCCACTTTTGCATCCAAGGTTTCTGACCGATAAATCTCATGCATTCTCTTTCTATATGACATTCAATTGGATATAGAATTGAAATTTGATTTATAGGAAAATCGGTTCCAATTGATCCGAACGTACGGAACAATAATTATTAAACTATAATATAATAAGCTTTTTGAATAATATCTCTATATTGAATAAACAACTAATTTGTGATAGTTTATTGATTTTTCAAGTGATTTTACGTGGGGCAAATCTTACTCATTAGATTTGGCAACGTTTTCACGCAATATATTTGCAGAATCTAAATGGATCAATTATTAAATTCAACATGTTCAAATCTAAATGTTTTCAGAGAAGACATTAATCGAAATGTTATTATTTATTTCCTTTAGTCTAATATTATTTTTATGTGTTAGCAGTCAGAGCGCAGATATCTCTAATTTAAAAGCTTACTGCGCTTCGCACCCGTAATCAATATTTGTGTAATTCTGTCGAACAGAATAGAAATTCAGCAAAAATGGTGTAAATTTCTAAAATCTAAGCTTAGGTCCAAATAAATAATTATATAGAATATGTGAAAATTGATTGATGTTTACAACAAAATTCTAACATATATTCTGCAAAATTCTGTATACAATATACGATATTATATAAAAGTTATATATTTTCAGGTGAATTAAACTGAATCGGAGCAAACTGTGAGGAGAGAGAGAAGAGTAGAGTAATGTATCAGATATTATGAGAAGTGTGCAGAATGTGTGCAGAATGTGTTGGCACGCATTGGGAGACTTGAATACTCAGAGCAATGCTTAGCGTTATATTCGTTGAATCGATCGATTCGATCCAATTCTCTTATACTCTACTCTTTCTAATAATAAACACTGAGAACACTGCGAACACTGCGAACACCCGACACATTCTAAACAGGCAAATGTACTGCAACTCTCCCCCAGCCATCTCCTGGCACTCTCTAGATCTCTCTCCGTTTCTGCCTTCTCTCTCCTCTGGATTCATTGGACGGGTAGAGCACTCATAGAGTGAACACAACTTCAGGCATATTGTTGGCTCTAATACTCAATTCTCTACTCTATACCAGAATTGATGTTCTCCTCATTTTTTATTCACTCCTTATTCTTGGTTTTACTCTTTCTTCTCTCTCTAACTCTGTGTTCCTGTTCCTAATCTGACGCATGACTATTATTCTGGTTATGAAAAGGAAATTTTTGATGAATAGCTATAAACTTATCATTTAATATATCAATAAATATCCCCTCTCTCTAATCAAATACCATATATTATAACACATTTCTTATATTTATCTAATTTTAAGTCTTATTTAATTTAGTGTCCGAACAGTTATCAAAAGAAATCGCATTTTAGTTTTTTCTTATTTCCGTAACTATTCTGTTCATTAAATGGTATACTGACTGCTCAGCCCTAATGTGACCCCAAATTATGCCTACGATTTGTCTTAAGAAAACAAATTTTGTTATTTTATTTCAATAAATCAAAGCCTATTCACAATACAAACGGTCGGATAGTTTTTGAACCAAAATGCTTGCGAATGACTTAACCCGAAAATAATGTGGAATTTTATTCTTAATAACAAGAATTTCAGTGAATGAACAGAAAACAGAAAACTCAAGAATTGATTTTATAATATGAGTCAAAAAAGGAGAAAAATTTAGGTCACAATCGATATTCACTGCTATTATAGCTAACATTGAATTATTCTTTTGAATCAATTAGCGAATACAGACTCCATTATGACTGTAAGCACATGGAGTTTATTTTATTTTAGTTCTCTTTCCTTCACTGCGACCAGCATTTAGCTAATTATTCAAGCAATAATCACAAAACAACCCAGTCTCATTCCTATAAGATTTCTTTTAATTTAGTATTTTTGGTCGAATAGATTTCAAATATTATTTTTATCAATTAATAGCAATTTTAGAAAATAAAAGACAAAGATGTTTTGAAATTTCAAACAGCAATTCAGGGTCTTTTAAATTGAATTGAATTTCGGTATAAAATTGAAGAAGAAATTGATTTCCAATCGAAATGATATAATCCTATTCTTGTATTTCAATCCAATTTTTTTATGAATGTATTGCAAATGCAAATCGAGATTAGATTCAGTGAATTCGATATAATTAGTTAATTCATAATTTGCTGTCAAATCAATTAATTTGTTCAGTACTTCATATGTAATCATTTATTTATTCAGATTTGCATAATATTAAAGTCAAATCTATTTTAGAGGAATTGGCTTAAAGTCTACGAACAGATCGAGTATTCAACTAATACTCTGCTATGCATTGAATCAATAAAACTAATTAAAAGTTTTGAAATATTACTTCAATTGCAAACCCTTTGAAGTGAAACATCCGAACCGCTAAACAACTAATTCTTTTCACAAAATAAAACATTTAAAACAAAATTTAACTTTAATTTTATTCCAAAAACAAGTGTTTGACTACAAATAGCAAATAATTATTTTTAATTATAATCTATGGATAAAAGTGCTTAACCAACATAATTATAAATTCAGGATAAATATCCAGATCATAAACGCCGAATAATCGTAACAATCAAATAGAAAAACCAGCTGTGGCTCAAACTGGTCAAATGTAAAAATTGTTCTTGGCTATTACTTCGAAGTCTCTAAACAGAAGTCGGATTTCTTAATAAAGCATCATGGTAATGTTGATAATTGAATTGTCTGCTCAATCATTATGAAACTCAACTGACTTGGAGCTTCTGCATAAACCCTGGTGTTATTTGGAATAAACCAAGTGTTTTGCAAATTCTCAATGTATTTCTGAAGGATTTATGTCTTAAAGAGCCGAATGCAAGCAATGACTTAGAATTTTGACTGCAAACTGGTATTACCATGCAGAATTATGGCCAAACAATTAGTTAGTTATTCATACTTTGAACCAGTCTCTATTTTTTTAAAATTAATTATTCTATATATTCTCATAAGTATTGCATTAATTATATTGATTTTCGATAGAATAGGAAAACCTGAATCCGGTTATATTTGGTTAAGCAAGTTCCTTTTTGTGAAAGTGATTGCATTTCCGCTCTTAAAGAGCATTGAAATGATAACTATTTTGAGAAATACTTGAGAGACAAACAAATTGTGTTTCGATTCGTTTATTTCTGATTTCGTTTCTCTTTGAATACAGAATTGTTTTCTGCAATCAATAAAATTTAATCCGTATTTCAGAAGACATTATAAATATAGAAATGACAGACAGTTTATATGATATAAATAATTTCAATCTATTATACAATTGACTTATGCTCTAAAAATCCTAATATAGTCGCAAATAAATATTGAATTTTCATGAACTCAATAAAACATTTGTTTCTCTAATCGTTAATATTTATATTTCTTATACTTTATTCGTATTTATATTTAGAAATTGATTTGTTTTATAACCTTTACTAACGAGCGGTTGTGTAAAGTAGAGGTTTTTATCTTAAATTGTGTGCTAATAATAGGAAAGGCAGAGAATATTTATTGGGTGTAACCTCTCATCAATTTCTAGTCAACTATATCTATAAAACCGGGTCTTTCTATCGATAAGTTTAGAGATTAGGAGTCATTGGTTTAATAACAATACAAATCTACTGAATTGGATGAGAAAATGAGTTTTCATTAATTTTATTATTTTATTTCTCTTAACTTAAGACACATTTTTATAGCATATAAGCGCTAAATCAGTATCAATGGGAAGGAGTGTTTGAACGCCAATGAAATCGAAGCAAAATCTCTATACAATCATTGTGTGAGTCCTTATACACAATTATAATGGCATAAGTAGTCGGGTCATTTTTAGATCTATATAAATTAACTCATTGTTTGCAAAAAATAAATTAAATATTGAAAAAAGAATAAAAATGAAATGGATTATTGAGAATCAAGTTTATGTCAATTCGGTAATCATGTATAAGCAAGCAGATATAAGGCAGGGAATGCCACCTGAATTTTATTTGAGTAAGTCTTATATCCGATACTTCCAAATATTTTTAAGATACTTATGAGCTTGAGCATCATGTAATCAAGGTAATATTTAGTCTACTAACTAATTCTTAATCATTTGCTAGTTTTTCTAATATTTAATTAAAAAGATTTTAATTAAAGATCAGTTCGATATATATGAGCCGTATATTTAACAATATATTAATATTCAGATCAATTTTAAAGTGAAAAATATCTGATTATTATTAATGTTAAGAAAATAATATTTATATAAATTTAATATATATTTAAGTGAATAAATGAAATACTAATCATTAGTTAGTTGTGTTCTGGGTGTTATTTTTCAACTTCCATTCGATGGTTATTATTCTTGTATTAATAAATTTGATTAACATTATTATACTTTATTAAAATATATATAATTAACACAATATTGAAATCAAAGTGAGCTTTAAATCAATGTTGGCATCACTGCAATACATGTCAGCTCATAATTCGCGAGTCTTAGCTCTGATCTGAATCGAAAGCACAGAAAAAGTGAACATAAAGTTAAACACAGAAAAAAATATCTATAAAAGCAACCAATTATTTAAGAGGTTCACTCATACTGTATAATACTCACTGAATAGTTATATATATTTATAAATTATTTATTTGAGAACAGAATATGACTGAACAGCAAAACTCAAAACTCAGTGATCGCTAGTTTTGCTAACTTTGCGAACAAATAGCAAACAAATGCATACATATATTGACGAAAAAAGGAAATTAGTCTCAATAAGGAAGTCAGCAAGGACAGTCGTATAATAAGCATATGCTATAAAAAAAATGCTGTTATGAGTCTAATATGTCTTAATAGTGCATATATTTAGTGATTGATTTATGGAATGCTATTACCAATACATTTAACATATTTTCTGCCGTTGAATGTATGACTCATTAGTTAATATTTTATCAGAAGAAATCACCAAAACTTCTGAACCATTTTTAGCAAAACATTTAACAAAATTATTTACTTTTTAATTGAGTTTGAATTTTCATTTATATTTAGTAATGTAATATAATTAGAATTAGAAATATAATTAATCAAAATGTTAGACCTTGTTCAGATTGACCAATCTAAGTTTAATCTAAGACAATGGAAATTTATTACATAATTTAGTTTATAAGATAAAGACTAGGGTGAAAATTAGCTTAATTATGTGCTAGGTACAATTCTTGATGATGTCCAGCACTAAAATATAGTTTTAGATCATTTTTAAACTTTTAAAAGCAGGCATTTTGGCTCTGGTTAGTTTGGTCAGCGCTTAAAATCGGTTAATTAATTAATTAAGTAGAGATGATTTTTTGGTTTTGTTCTATTCATTCAATTAATGCTTTCATTTGACTGAAGAGAATAATCGAAAGAAAAATATTTGAAAACATATTTTAAACAAGTTTTGTAAAAATCATACAAAGAATAGCATTAATCGAGTGAATAGAGTAGAGGAGAGTCCAGACAATGAACTTATATAATAACCGTCGTCTGGAATATTTCAAATGAAAATATATTCTGGGTATGCAATAATACATGTGCTATCGTATAGATTATAGATGTTATAGAAAAGACACAAATTTAATGAATATTGAAAATGATTTTGAAAATTCATACCTTTGTTGTTGAGTTGTCGGCACAAGAATTGCTCTTCAGTTGTGTCTGTCGTTCGTATGTTAGCAGACATTTCCAATCGTTATATAATTCTATATATTTTTTGTCTATCAGAGTGTTAGTGCTATTCTCTTCGCTCTTTTCCGTTAGTCTCTCTCTCCCAGTGCTCTCTCTTTGTGCTCCACTACTCGTTCATAGCCTTTATCCATAATTTTAGTGTTACTCTAGTTTTGTAGAGAATAATTCAGAGGCGAACAGACAGACAGACTGCGGGGCGAACCGATCGAAGTTTAGGTATGGATTTTCATTAAGGGTTCTAACCGTTACCATAGCAACCCCATCCGTCGAGTTTGCTCCCATAAGCCCTCCGAAGCCTCTCTCTCTCTCTCTCTCTCTCTCTCTCTCTCTCTCTCTCTCTCTCTCTCTCCCTCTCCCTCTCCCTCCCCACACACACACTCCTTCTCCAATAAAATAGTTGAGTTAGTATTCGGTGATAAACTCAAAGAACACATATTTGAATCAATTATAATAAAATAAAATAGAATTGATAATTGAAAATTTAAATAAACTTGTACAGTACAACTTATTGTAATAGTCTGTTCTTTGTTGTTTTGCCAGTTATTTATTTGAGTCTTCAAACTAACCTGATAATATTATAGAATAATTAGAACATACAGTATATATGTATCAATAAAATGTATTTAAAAACTTTAACTCAATATCTAGTCTTAACTTAAGATAAATTATCCAATTATTCAATATTATAGGAAAAAAAGTTCAAATATTTCAATATTGTTGTTCACATATCAGCCTAAGTGGCAGTACTTGAAAACTGCAATGATTTTAGTTATATAAGAGTCAGATAATGCAAACAGTATTATAAATCCAATAAACATTTGGATTATTATCATATCATTTAATGGCAATAAATAATAACTTATTTTAATATCAGAGCAAACACTCAACAGTCAGTGCAAACATTCATTTTCTGATATAGCGGTAGAGTCGCCAAAATTACACTCTCGTTATAATTAGAAAATTATTATTTTATTTATTGTATTCTTTCGATTGTACTTTATTTTTGGGCGAGAGAGCGAGAGAGAGAGAGAGAGAGAGAGAGAGAGAGAGCGAGAGTCGGTTTAAGTCAGAGAAATTAATAGAGAGAGAGGTTTAGACGGAGTGTCAAAGTTGTCGGTCATAACTGGTAGTAATGACTGCGAATGTGAGCGAAAACAATATTTACTTATTTATGAGTTAAGAATCAAAGACTGCTCTCAACTAAAGCATTGCTATTCTCTCTGTTCTATTCGCTCACATATTCTGTTGAACTTATTCTATGGGAAGAGGAATACTATTGACAGTACAGACAGTATATTGTTTGCAATCTATTCCTAAAACAACAAATTCAGTAAACAATTAGGGATAGCCAGGGGCATTGCCAAAATACCCCTAGGTTTTGAAATCGGGTTTTTAAAGTGGCCCTTTTCCGATGAGTTTTTTACCCCTCCCCTGGGTTTGCGAAAATTTGTGGACCAAATCCGATGAGTTCAGGTACGCCAGCAATTTTGGGAAAATTCGCCATTTGACCTGCCTCTATACTCCCCTAGGTTTACCGAGTATGGTCATCCCTAGTAAACAATCAAAAAAAAATGGAATGTTATTTAGTGAGGACAGGACAGGGGTGATATCAATTATATACTGTATACACCCAGTGCACTCTCACAAATTGTTAATCCGGCAAAAATTATATTTCATTTGTAGCATTCACAGTTGCCTTAGCAAGTACAATTGCTATAGAATAACTTTATAGAACATTGATTGAAGTGAAGTTAGTAGCAAGTATAATTATTAGCACTATCGTAGAGTAGGGGAACAAATGTCTATTTAAAATCGAGTCATAGAATGATTATAATTCCTAACAATTTTTGAATCTGTTTATCAGTTTCTGATTTTGCAATAAATTATTTCTTATTCACAGCCAAATCAGAAACTGATAAACAGATTCAAATCCAAACATAATTAAACTATTAAAAAGATGTCAATTATATTAATCTTTTCTTTGTTTAGTAAAAACATGTTTTCATTTGCATTGTTATAATTTGATATATAATTAATTTTTTTTCAGGAACACCGGGTCATTACGTCATTGCATCCAACTTGAAAGCTAGGCAATACAGTCTCTGTTAATATGTATGAATGACTCAATGACCCCGGTATTCCTGAGAAACCCTTAATTATTAACAAATTATTGACATTAAATTGAACAAAGATTTAGCAAATAAATTGAATTAATGTTGAATTTATCAATCAATTAATCCAAATGAAGACAGTGCTTTCACTACTGTACACAACACACAACAACACTTCACTAAAACTAAACTATTATTTGAAGTTTATTAGACTTTTATTAAATCCGATAAAATGATTCAATTGGTTATAATTTCAAAGTATTTTAATCGGGTTAATGATTAATGAGTACAGATTAAAATTTTAGCCTGCACTATATTGAAATACTCGAATATCTTAATTCATACCTTTAAAAAGGGGATCTACCCTAGGACATGACACGACCTAGGATATCTGGTTCAATCAGATGACATGATCTGACACAATACATGGCTCCCTGTCCTCACTCACGATACTGTCCATCAGTATTGTTCTGTTGGACGGACTCTCGTCTCCAATAAAATTGATTTAAAATAAGAGCAAATATTTGTCTGATTTTGAGTTTTATTCTTATATTTGATGTCATTTACAGCGAGTTTTCAAATGTTTGCAAATTTAGGAAAAGATATTAAGAAATGATTTTTTGCTCAAAAATAAACTAAAAATTGGTTTAAATAATGTTTTGAATCAATGATTAGAGAAATATATTTATATAATAATTGGCGACAAAAGCAAAAGAGAATAAACAATAAGAAAAAGATTTAGAGTTTTGTTGAAATCTTAAGAATAAATCGTTTATTAAAAACATAAATATTTTAAATATGTTTGCAATCGATTAGTTGGGAACAGATTTACTCGGCTTTGGTCTTCAGTTCCATCTTATATCTGTGGAACTGCCTGTACGGCACTCTCTCCTCGTTATGAATAACCAGTTTTATTAGCTTTTTGTTACTATTAATCGTTTGCTTAACTATTGAACTCTTGTTCGCACCCGAACCCGAACCCGTCTTATTCTCATTAGCTTTGGTCTCACTGTTCGGCGCCGTTATTATCGTCGGCAAAGCAGTCGTATCACTCGATACCAGCCATTCCTGGGTTTGCATCAGTTCTTCATTAGTCGTGTGCTTTTCCAGCCATTTCTTATGCCATTCATTGAATTTATTGTATATTTTTTGCGACACTTTCTTATGTGACTATGAATTGGGTTTAAAGGCATTTAATTATAATTAGAATCAAATATAAGAACAGAAATGAAAGCAAAATCAAAGTCTAAGCAAACATTTGATACCATTTTTGCTTTCTTTATAGAATTCTTTCGATACATAACAGACTCGCTCTGAACGACGAAGACTAGTTTGAACTTGGTCACGTCAAACTTGCATTCAGTGTTTTCAATCACTTCTGTATTATTCAAACTCTTTTCCATCGATTGTTCGCTATTTTTCTCATTATTCGCGTCATTCAAGTTCTCATTACTTTCACAACTCTTGCTCTCAATCTTCACTTCCTTTGTCTCCGAATTCTTATCTTTATTTTTATCGCTTTTCTCTCGTTTGATGTCTTTGTCGAAGAGGTCTTCCCTTTCGTTCTTCGTTCGGGACTTAAACGAACGGATATTTCTTCGCATAAAAAGCGGTTTTTCAGTCAATTTTAGTTTCAAGTCTTCGCTAATATTCCCGATCTCTTGCGTATACCGTTCCACATAGTCGGCCCACTTTTCTATCTGTTCCATTTCGTCTCCCGTCTCGTCCGACTCCGTGTCCACCATTTCGATGCATAGCTTTCCCTCTCCTTTGTATAGAATTAATTTAAAGCAGTTCTCATCGCATAATAACTGTTCGGCTTTCTTCTGATACGACGCCTCCGCATGTATTCGTGTCTGTGCGGTCGCGCAGTGACCTCCAGTTGCGCTGCTCTTCGTTTCCTCAACGAATAGATCTGTGCACTGATTGCAGGACTCGTCGCATACAATGTGTTGTAACTTAAGTAGAAATCAAATAAACAAATGAAATAAATTGCAAAGACTTTGCGGTCAATGGAGTCGACTGTCAAACCTGTCGAACGATGTTTTGGACGACTTTATCCATTGTGAACGCTATGTAGGCATGGATTCCAAACATCTCTCTCAACATGTCTTCGAACTGATTTGTGTCCAGATTCCCATCCAATACCTGCTTAATCATATCGACGAACGCCGGGAAGTAGTCCTCGACTTCTATTTCGTCTGAGAATACAATTCAGACAATTAGTCATCAATTAATCCCAAAGAGTATCCAATAATGACTTACTGTTTGGTTTGAGTCTGAGAGCGACTGCAGTGGACAGCTTTCGGTCCAACTTCTCCCTGGCCTCCTCTGCCGCCAGAATGTTAGCCCTTTCATACATTTTGCCCAAACGTTCGCACAGAATGTGATGCAATCGGAAGAATAAATACCAGTTATTGTTGACAAAGAAGAGAGAGTACTGATCGTCCGGATCACTGTTGAGCATTGGGTGCGAAGCCTTTAGACTCCCATTACTTGCAATGTTTTGCGAATTTTCGATTTCTTTATTAGCTTTAATGAGAATTGAATTAATGAAAGGAAAGACAAAATACTTTTCATTCAATACACACCACAAGTAATTGGAGACAATTTTTTGTCCTCTTTTTCCGCTTTATTTCCATTTCTGCTTAAGTTTTCGCTTAATTTTGAATTCAAATTACTATTACTGCTAGTAATCGGTCTGTCCTTTTCGTCGGTGTCGTTGTCGTCCATCTCATCGTCAGACAACTCCCCCCTCGGAGTCGCGAACAGATCGGGAATGAATTGACGCAACAGTTGTTTGACTTTCTGTTTGTCCTCCTTATGAATGGACGTCTGGCGCTTCACGTGATGAATGATCAGATTACAGGCCTCTTCTATCATAGACTTATCCCTATAGACGAACGTCATGTGCGGCTGTTCACAGTTGGGCACAGACTCAGGATTGGCCTCATTTTGTTCGTGTCTTTCTTCGAATATGGTTTCGATTTCATTGAGTAATGATTTGGATCTCAAGTATTTGATGTCATTTTGCTTGAAACTGATCCCCTGGTGATCTAAAGACTTCAGGTAATACTTCTCGTTCTGTTCGCGCCATATCTTATTGAACTGCTTCTGTGCTTCCCTCCACTCCTCCTCTTTCATCATTAGTCGTCTGATAACTAAGGGAACGGCAACCGACGGGTTCTTTTTGAGGCCTGAATTCAAAAAATAATAATTAAATTCAAAACAAAACGTAATCAGAAATGAAAGCAAACCTTCGATTATCTCCTGAGCCTTATCGCCATATATTCTTCGAATGGCCTTCTGGTGAACAACACTTGAAGTGCCGCCCAGAGAGTCGTCTAACTTGAATCGAGTCCTGTCCTCGACAGTCATGCGCGACATCTTCTTCTGGACGGACTCTAACACTCGAATCGTCGCTAAATTGGTTTCGAGAACGACGTCCAGTTCGTAGCGCTCGTCTTCGCACCGATAGATGTATTCTTCGTATTGTGTTTTACGGGACGACACAAACGTCGAGTCCTCAGACCAAGACGGGAAGGACACCCACGTGTCATTCAGCACTTCCCGACATAGAGGTGTCCGACCACTACATTCGGGTTTGATATAATTCCTCGGCAGTGCTCGATATGAGGCGCCATAACGCTTGCACGAGGAGTAATCGATTTCCATTCCCACTTCGGAGTTCATACGTTCCCGTTCTCGCTCTCGGATTGAGGCCACGCGATGGGACAGACCTTTGTTTGAGTTTATATGAGTTTATGTTTTAAGCTTTCATTTGTATTGATATATAATTAAAAAATATATCAATTGTTAAAAAATGATTGAAAATAAATAAAATAAAAGTCGAGAAACTGTTTGGAAATACCTTCCAATTGTAGCGAATGATTAGTAGTTACAGCACTAGAGTTCAATGCATTGGATATGGAAGCGGAAGCGCCCTCTTTGTACCCCAGGAAGTCTTTAAACCACTTTAAGAGTTCGGGAAATTTGCCCAAAAAAGGTGTCACCAAATGGACTAACTCTGTTCGGGAGAGGATCTCATGGTTATAGAGTACGAGACATCTCAAGAAATTCTCGTAAACTTCTTGACTTCGAAGCGCTTTTCGGACCTAAAGATTGAGTTTTAAAATTAAGATTTTATGCAAAAGACAAGTCATATGTTTGGGACAAACCTTATCGAAAAACGCAAACTCGTTGAGCGAACCATACTTTCCCGCCTCAGCCAGAGATATGTCCCGAAGAGAAGTCATTTTCTGACGCTTTCGTTCAGTAAAGCAAACGATTAGTATTTGAATAAACAAATAGTTTTTCCAATCAATTGATCGAATGATTGATTAATCGAAAAATCAATATATGTTTTGAACTTTAATTTAATGCAAAAATATTTCGAAGAATTAATATTTAATTAAAACATTTCGACAATTAATTGAGTTTAAGTCAAAATATTATAATTAAATAGTTTTCGGATTCAATTGATTTTCGATAATCGTATCATTCGATCGACTGTTCGCTCAATAGATTCGAACTGTTCTTCAGAAACAATATATACTTTGATCGACGAGTGATGGGCCGACTGGTCGTGTTGTGAGCGCTTCAGTTGTATCCTCGGCTGAAACGGTTGTGCATTGATTAGCGGTCGGCCAACCGTTGGCTTCTTTACGATAGCTGAGTGATCATTGCTGGCCGTGTGCGCAGTTATGCTCTCCACGTGATGTGCCAGTGGGTGCCCGAACGTCACCGGCATCTGACTGGCCAGAGTGAGTGGTCCAGTGCCCGCAGCGGAGACATTGGAGCCGTTGGCGTCGGGCAGGAATTGGCTGAACTCTTGGAGTAAGTCTTCTTGATTTTGGAACAGTTTGGCCACTTGTGTGAACACTTCCGTTTCGGTCAACATTTTTTGGCCGTGAATTGCAGTTCCTTTCGATATGAATGCAAACAATATTTATTACGAAAACTTAATTTTTGGCAAAACATTGAATCAGAGTTCGGGAATATATTAGACTTCAAACACAATTATATCTGTTTTGCGTCGAAATTCAACTCAGAGTACATGAAATTCAGGAAAAAACTACAATAAACTAAACTATTCGGTGCCAACTGACTCCTAAGTAGAAAATAAAATCTCGGATTATATATGGTTTGAGCAAAATCGTCTCAGACTATAAGGTTGAGCACAAAAGCCGAATATAATGTTAGGAATTGTTTTGAATTGAAACGATAAGCAAACCTCTAATGACTATAAACTTATATTCCATTCAATTAATTCAATACTTATATTACGAAATGCTATCAAAATAGACGCAAAATTGTTATATAACTAGTGATTGAGTGTCGCAATGAAATAAGATTTTAAGAGTAAAAGACTTTCACTTTCCCTAATGCTAAGGCAATGTGCGTAAGATTACGCGTGAGTCAGACCCCACCCCTCTGTACAACAAAAATTGTCAATTAATTACTTAATATAAACATTGAGTTTGAATGGGTTTGGGTTTGAGTTCTCAATATTTAAGGGAATTCCCAAAAATTAACGAAATTCTTCATTCACTCTATGGTCGGCAATAAGTTTATTGGTTTTCTTGTTGAACCCCCGACTGAGACCCTCAGCATCTCTGCTCTAATGCTTACATTAAGTGAAATAAATGAATATTTTCTCTAAATTTAAGAAAACAAACAAATGCTTTGTTTGGCAGTAATTAACGTTATTTTCAATTTAAACCAATTATTATTCAGATTAGAGAAAGCAGTCATTGAATTAAAAGTAGAGCAAAGGGAGCAAAGGGGACATACCCTCCTTCAGACTCCTCTGTTCCTTCTGATACGTGTGCAGAATCTCAAGAAACTGTTTGTATATCTCCGGCTGTCCCTGAAATCGATTCTTAATTTTGTTCACATAATTGATGGCGTGATTGAACTCTACGGGTTGGGCAGCAGTGCCTCCCGAGGCAGAAGTTGCCGCTCCATTGGCTACAGTGGAGCTATTGGTGGCGGCGGTCACTGCGCTTAAAGTCGATTGTTGTGAGAGCTGTTGCGGCAGTTCGTGATGCGAACTACCGGTGCGCGACTGGTTGGCCGCAGCAGTCAGGGCCACATTGATGGCCGCCTGATGTGCCTGCGATGCGTTGAAACTCGACGTTTGGCTCACTTTTGGTAGTATTACCGACACCTGTTGGGGTACACCTACCAGTGCAGGAGTAGTGCCCAATGGCGTTCCCGACATTATGATTGTGTTGGGTGCGTTCGGCATCGAAACGTTCACCTATTGGTGCCCAGTATTGGATGAAAAATAAATTATAAATTAATTGTTAAGTATTTGACAAAAAATGATAAATTGTTTGAAATAAAGACAATATTTGCGAGAATTGACTGAAATATCTGACGGTTTATATGAAAGACACAAAAAAAATGGATTATATGAAACAGTGATCGGAATCTCGATATTCATTACCATTACCTGATCGTTGGCGTGCATTTCAATCTTATACCCGGGTGGAAGAAATGTATTGAAGCCCACTATCAGCTCCGGATGGCCTTTGAATAGTGTGGACACGCGTTGAATCACTCCCGGAGTGTCTATCGATTGGGACTTAAATTCTTTCATTATGTCTAAGAAGTCGTTGTAGACCTGGGGCTGATTGTTGAACTTGAACTTCACCTGATCCAAGTACGAGAGCGCGTCCTCCACCTGCCCGGCCATTGAATCGATTGTTAACTTTGTTTATACAATACATCTCTGGTCTGACGACACATACCTTCAAGCGCTGGAACTGTTGCTGTTGTTGTTGTTGTTGTTGCTGTTGAGCGGGAGTCAGGTTTGTCATATTGATAGTGGTCTGACCGCCCGTTTTGATGGTCAGGGGCTGAGAAGTGTTCGATGGCGTCGACGACTGGATATGTTGTGCCTGTGTTGTCAGTGCCGTCACATTCACAGTGGTTTGGGTGACGCCTGACGTCTGCAGAGAGAGCGGAGTGTTGTGGACACCAATCGGCGACTGATTGGCCGCACCCGAGGTCTGCATTGGCTGCAAGTGTTGGGCTTTCGTGTCGTGAATCATAACACTATTGGTTAATACGTTTGATATCTGTCCCGGGAATCGAGTGGCCAATGGAACTGATGTCTTGTTAGGCGCCTGAGTCGACACCATTGGAATCGTCAACTGTTGGCCACCTATTAGGACAATCAGATTATCAGACATTCAGACCATTAACTCAAACCTTATTTAATATTAATTATTGGAATGTATTTCAAAATAAATATTAATTTTAATCAAATTATTAATCAATTATTTGACTGAAAATAACGACTCAAATGACAAACAACTGATTGATTGATAAAAACGATAGAAATAATGAAAATAACATTCAATTCATAAAAATGAGAATAAAATCACAAAAAAATGAATTTTTGCCAAAAAGTGATTTCAATGAATGAAATCGGTTTCAGACTTACCGGACGGCAGAAGAGTCGGGTTTGTGACCACTGGAGTGATGAGAGGCGCAGATGTGGTCGAGTGCTGTCCTGTCGATGACTGTTGAGCGCCAGTGGTTTGCGGCACAGCTGACGAACCCGTTGTCTGGAAGTGCTGGGCCTGTGCTGACTGGCCAGCTGTCTGCAGGGCGTGCAGCGCAAAGGTGGCGCCGGCCTCCAAGTGCTGGCCCGCGTTGGTCACAATCTGGCCGATGAGGGCCGACGACTGGCCCTTCACTGGTGTGTTGGCCGCCATATTGGGGTTCATTACCACTGTTTGTCTGTCTGTTCACTGTATAACTGTGTGAGCACTGATACCAGTTGTGAACGAAAGTGACAGCAAATCAATGTTCAAACCATTGGTTCCACTTTAATGACACAATCAATGGATTTCACTTCAATTCAATTGATTTGAATCTAAAATATATTTTCGTTTAAATTAAATAAATATTAAACTGTATTAGAGATCATCCATATATGACGTGACACTAAGAGGGAGAAAGGGCTTCAGACAAGTGTGACATCTAATAGATATTCTATACTAAAAGTGCAGACATGAACGGGGATGGGATTGATTCAAATAGTGTAATAATTGTACGTTGTTTGTGCCCAAGTGGTGACCAATAGCAACATTATATGCTTTTTTAAATCAGACACAATTTGGTGACTGAAATGTCCTTTTGTTTTGATTTAAACCGAATTAATTCAACAGAATATGTGAGCGAATAGAACAGAGAGAATAGCAATGCTTTGGTTGAGACCAGTCTTTGATTCTTAACCCATAGTCTACTGATTGTGAGTCGATTGAGAGGTCCAACGCAGTAGAGGGTAGGGATGAGACAGTACTGTATGATCGAGACTATTGTGTGGCGCAAATGAATACTGTAGTCAGTGTACAGTAGAGTAGTTAGTGTTCAGAACAGACCAAAGGAACTACTCTATCAACTATAAAAATATTTCAGTCCTAACTGTTTGCATGATTTGCTTCGATACATAAAAGGCTAATCTAAAGCAAGCATATGGGCCAATGGGCCAGGAAGGCATGGGTATAAAAAATCACAAAAATTATGAACATGTCATATATGAGGTAAAGGAGAAAATCACAACTTTGGCAATGAGTCTCATATGACACATACATATATTGTGTTCAGAGTGGCCCTTAAAAATGGCCCGGAGCCCATGACATCTAAACAATCTAAACAATCAAGGTCAAAATGGAACTCAAATATTTCAGTTGCAAACGTATTCTAAACACACTATTCATACAGTTGTGGAGTGCTACCTTCTTTTGGGGGTTGTGTCTCGCTTGGCAGCGGGAGGTTTGGCACTCGGTAAAGATGTTGAACAG
>JAQIWA010000160.1:0-45561 GCA_034693305.1 Eueremaeus valkanovi | reverse complement strand
AACATGATAATTTTTGATTTAATTGTTTTGATTTATATTAATTGCATTTATTAAAAAAATTATCATGTTTATAAAGAAAAATAAATAAGTCAGCGGCCGGATTTGAACCCCATATCTTCTGCTAAAGAGTCAGCTACTCTAACCATTAGACGACAAACGCTTATAATATTAAACATGAATATAAGCGACTTTATAGATGTCGTAAAGATTGGTTACGTTTCACTAAAAAGCTTACGTTTCTCTTAATTCCAACCCATTTTTTAAACCCCCATTTTCACCCAGATAAACCCATTTACCCACATCAGAGCTAGTTTAGCCCAATTTCTATCACTATTAAGAGTAATTTAAGCTTGGTATAATTGATTTTGATGGAAATAGATAGCCAATTCTCAATTGTCAGAACAATCAGTGTTCAAACCTTGAATAAAACATAATGTACTTAATTGAACAAAACTGAAATAATCATTAAAATGTCCCGTACACTTGAAATGAATTCAATGAAGAAGAGAACAAAATTATTTGCAACTGTTCACTTTTATGAATTTTAGAAAATGATTTATATCCAGAATAAAAAGATTTATGAGCGGACAGAGTTATGTTATACAATAGTTGAGGAGGGTACATTAATTAGAATGACACAGTATAATATGATAAATGAGTGGGTGATAAATGTGTGAACATCTCTGATTGCATTCACACAATTCAATTAGTGAATCAAAATTTTAAGGTTATATGAAAAGCGAAAACTAGTAGTCAGAGCATGAAAATAGGTCATTACGGGCACTAATTGGCTGAATATTATTGTCTATTAGAATATTAATATATTAGACAATTGTTACTACAATTGTTGTCACATTTAATGCAAAATTTAATTTCAATTTTTTCGTTTCTTATATCAAATAGTTTTACAGTTTTTTGTATTTCAGTCATATTTATCACAGAATTTACCAAAAGCCGAATGAAATATAATATAATTTTATGTAATTCATTGAATTATATAATAGAGTATAAAAACTCAATCAAAATAATGAACGGTTATGTGAGGCGTATATTATAAGTATAGTAATCAAAGAGTTATTAATTGAGTTTTGATTTATTAATTTTATATTATTTTTTGACACGAATTTCCGAAATTATGAAACTATTTGTGAGAAAACAATCGAATTGAAGGAAATTATAATTGTTTCAGATTTTATGTTGAAATAGATGTTTGTTATAATTGGGTATTAAATACTAATAAATTATACTAATATTTGCAAACTGACTAACTGACTAACCGGCACAATTAGAGCTGTAAAATTCTCGTCAACCCAATTTACAGCCTTGCTTATCTTTTCTCAATCTTAACTTTTAATATCATTTCTCAAGAATTACATTCATGTGTAACAGACACTAAGCTCTAGGTTGAATTGAACATAAAAATCTAGAATAGCTATCTTCATGATCAATTGAACATGGGTTATTTATAAAACTGATTGAATATCCTGTTATGTTAAGTTAAAACAATGGAAAATACAATTATCTATATATATATTGAGAACTAAATTCAACATTAATTATAAGTTTGTATTTACACTGCGATTAGATTTCTTCTTCGATTATTATTATTGAAAGTCTAAAAATATAACCCATTTTCTGACTGAAGAATAATTTCTCTCCGAAATGATTGCAGTCTTTGGGCTTGTTTTGAGTTATTAAATGACTAATTATTATCGATTAAGTTGTTTGTCATTCAGAAATCAATTAACTAAATGGTATTCATTCAAAATCTTAGACTAAAGTCTCAATTAGTATAGAATATATTCATAAAGTTATCATTAAATTATATTAAAATCATAAGCAGTTCCTGTATTGTGTCAAAGCATGCATAGCAGACAAATGTATGAAAAATCATAATTTCCTTAAAAATGAATATTTTTGCAAACAATTAGGCCATTAAGAGAACAATTAATAGACATTTGAATACAGCATAACATTAAATAGCCGTAACGTTAAGTGTTTTCAATGTTATATTCAATACGGAATTCACGACATTAGCCAAAGTCAACGCAAGGTTTGAATATTAGATTTAATATATTTATAGAATCGTATAATTGAATGGATTTAAAGTAAATATTAATTTGTATACAACAACAGAAAAATCAAGTTTATTAACAATTGTGCGAATATTTCATAATTGAATTGAAAAACAATTTCAAAATTGCTTTTTATGAATAGTTGAATATGTTTCCCAAAATTCTGTACATAATTATCAATAAGTGTTTAATTAAAATGAATAATATATTCACACAATTATTCTTAAGCTGAAAATTGTATCAAATTTCGGTTAAATCGTATATAAAATAACTGATATTATAGTTTGAAAGTTGTTTTCACTTCTATTGTTTTGATTGTCAACTTCTGGCCTCAAACACACCTAAAAAACTCATTCATTCCTTGAAAGATAACTTTTAATATAATACCTGAATATAACAATAATTAGGAACTGAGTTATTTGCGATTAATAACTAATTAATTATTATCATTAGTTTCAATAAAGATATTCCACTAATGATATCAAATGTCAAAAACCATTTTCAGGAAAAAGTCTAATGTGATTGAACTTAAAAAATCAATTTTATATTTACTACAAATCTATAGATCTTTTGTCAGACATATAAAAAAAATAAAATAAATAAATATTATATGCAATTATTGGCCAGGAATTGACCTTCCGCAGAGTTGTCAAGTTGAAAAGCTTTATGAAAATTACATATTTAATTAATAAATTAGTGAATTGACTCATAATATCTGCCATTCATTTCTCCCTTTCCTTTTTTCTTTATGATTTTTTAACCTAATTTTATGGGGCATTCAAGCGATCCGTCTTTTCTAACAAAAAGCTCACAAAAATTAATGACTCAACTGCTCGAAGGACTTGTGGTTTAGATGACAATCGCTATGAAAAGTATAGTTATTTCATAAAACAATCGCTAAATACTATTATATATGTCTTATGTCTGTGTTCTTATGTATTGCGACCGAAAACCAAATTAAGCGTAAACTATAAACTCATAACCGAAAGGGAGGAGCGATTTAGAAGTGGTTTGAGGTCTGAGTTCTCCATCAAAAACCAGAATAACTGTTATTAAAAGCCTTATAACTAATAAGTCTGATCTGAGCATACACTTCAATATTATTAGTCTTGAATTAGTGCCTTTCCATTCTTAATGTGGTATCAATTCCAATAGAATCTCAAGTATGAGGAAGGTATGTATAGACAAGTTTTAATTACTGTATTTCAAACATAATTTTCTCTAATTTTATGTTTAGTCAAAACTATTAGAGTTGTAGTTAAAACATAACTATATTTTAAAAATTTTACTTTCATTTAATGAATTCTTTAATTTATTTGAATTTTACTGATATATTAAATACCATTTATCTATTATAAATTTCAGATTTGTAATTTTATCTAGCTAATATCCGCCTTCAATATATCAAAATTCATTTATGTTATGTGAGGCAGAAAACTGTATATAAGCCGAGAAGTAAGCTTCGAAAATAAAGTTAAATTGTTAATAGGTAGCATTCCCAACTTGTAAAAGCTTGAATTTATCTACCATGCTCGTCTTTTTGAAAAATAAACATTCCATAAATAAATAATTGCAATGAATAAAAAATGTTCCAGCTTGACTATTTCAAATCTTGCTATCAATGATAAAGTGACCGTATTCTCAATTGTATTTAAACTGATTTTATTGCTAATCAAATAGTTATTAGAATTCCTATACTTATTGGCCATAACTCTGAACTTCGCAAACGCTTCGCCAAAATTTGGTGAAAGGATTAAAAAAGAAAACAACAATTCAACACTTATTGAAGTATTTCGACCCAGTCTTACAGCACCGAAGCCAACAGTGGAAACACCGAATCAAATACAGTCGAGTGATCCGAATGAGAAGAATAGCCCAAACAATGCAAAAGACTTTTCAGACGAAAGACATATAGAATACAAGTTTTCGGCTTTCGATCAAAACGATGACAACAATAGTCATGATTTCGGTTCAGCCCAACCAGATTTGGAGCCCAGACCTGGCATAGAGCCGGCCCGACCACAACATCCATTTCCACTGCAGTTAGATTTCGATTCATTTCACTTCAATTTTCCAGATGTGCCCGAAGTGTCCGGCAGTGAACATATAAACGGCGTTCCACTCCCACCTCCTCCACCACAGGTCCCACATCAGGTGCAGCCAGACTTCCATAAGTTCGGACACCGGGAACCTAATTACGAAACAAACGAGAACAGACAGAGCTTTCAAGAAACTGCGCCCAACCATGGATTGGGTCCAGAGTTCACTTTCAGTCTTCCGCAAGGATTTCCTCATCCGAAACAAGTATTCATTCTTTCGTTCATTTATTGAAAAATATTTATAGAATTAATAAATATTTTGTTGATTTGAATTTCAGGACCCGAGGGCTGACTACAAGAAGGAACTGATGGGCGCCGAGAATAAAGAAGGCAAGCCTTGGGGAACGAAGATGTCGTACTCCTATAGAGACCCAAAAGACCCGAACAATTACATGCAGATGAGTGAAGTGAGAATGAGTGTGAACCGGGAAATGGATCCACAAGAGGCACAATCACAGGTCCAGAAGTTTCTGATGGCCGCACAGAACGGACAATACGGACCAATGAGACCGATTCACGTTCAGGACCAGCACTCGGACGAGGAGTTCGATAGACATCCGAATCACAACTACGATCCAAACGATGCACACGAATCACATTACGCACCCAACGAACCGCACGAACCAAATGAACCAAAATTCCCGAATTTCTGAATAAATGTTAAAATCTTTTAATTCATTTGTTTGTTATGTTTATGAGAGCTATAGAAGAGAACTAATCAAATGTCAGCACAATTTGTGATACAATTTAATAAATTATTAAAATTTGCACTTATTTTATGTGAAACTAAATTGGATTATAAAGAGGTTATTTCAATTGTGCTGGTTCAATTGTAAATGAATTCAGTGATTAAGCTTGATACAGAATTACAATTAAGCCTGGCG
The DNA here is from genome assembly GCA_034693305.1 of Eueremaeus valkanovi. NCBI lineage: Eukaryota > Metazoa > Arthropoda > Arachnida > Sarcoptiformes > Eremaeidae > Eueremaeus > Eueremaeus valkanovi. The sequence goes on along the minus strand of JAQIWA010000160.1, from coordinate 40,503 downwards.
AGATCAGCATCACCAGTAACTGGTTGTTATTTGCCTGTAGAATATTTGAATACAGTAGTAGTATTTACTGTTTAATTATTGACCTTGATCATATAAGAGGCCAAATTTTCAGTTAATAAAATGTTTTCATTTTTTGATTGGAATTTTCAATCATTACTCAAAAACCGAGGTCAAGGATGAAGATCCACTGGTTCACTGGTCAGGTATCATTTTGCTATATAATTGGTTCTAAAAATAGGAGTATATTATCGATAAATAGTCGAATCGAATAATTAGACTTTGATTTGAATTTTAATTATTTTTTAATAAATTCCTATCAAATAAATGCGAATTAATTTTATTGAACAAAAATTATTTTATTTGATATGAAAAGTAATCATTCATTCAATTAGTATAATATTTAATCTCAATAATGATTAACTCAAATATTCATATAATTAGTGCGAAATATAATTGATTTAACGTTAAATATAAATCCGATTAAATAGAAAACAATTATTAAACTAATATTAATCGCTATTCAACTAAAAGTGAACACAAATTATAACATATATTATATTTGGAATTATTTAATAGAAAATAAATCTCTCTTTCATTAATCAAATCACTGGTCATTGCGTTAAGTCATATGAAATATACAAACCGGCACTCAATAGAGATTTTAGTCATTTTTGGCTCAATTTTATACAAAATTATTTAAGTTTTAATAAATGATTAGTTTTAGACAATTTGCTCACAAATTGTATTTAAGATTAAATATAATTAATATTATGTTTCAATTGATTCGACACTTCTGTAGTGTTTAATAGAAATACAATTAAATCTAAAATAAATAATTAGAAAACAAATTATTAAAATAGAAAACAGAATACAATAAAGTTTGGGTACAATAGAAAAGTGCGAATCAAATGCTGGTATGAATTGATTGACTCAATCCCTCCCAGAGCTGACCAGTTGTAGGATAAATAGGAATATATAGACGATATCGATGTACAGCATAATCGACGCCATTATGTACTCTTCGGGACTGATCTCATACTTCTTGCCTCCAGTGATCATCTGTGTGTCATAGGCCAGGAACTGTAGCAAACAATCAAATCATTATTACAGTAATCATGACTATATGTGCGACCAATGAATCAAAATTCAAATAAAGAGACAATAATTGAGCAAAAAATAAGAAATGACTTCAATATTATAAAAAAGAGTATTTTTCAATAGCCCACTGCCCAGTGCCCAGTGCCCAGTAGCCCTGTACTGCTCTCAAAGCCCCTTTGGGCAGACAGTCAGCAAAGTGCCTTGATTAATATTTTAAAATCCGATACAGTATTTAATACTTCTTGACTCAAATGGAAAAGGGCTGGAGTGGGGGAAAGGATTAGGGATTTGACAAAAGTTTTGAGACTATAGTCTACTCTGTTATTGCTTTAATCGAATGGAAGAGAGTTTGGGCACAAATAAACTGTTACTCAATATTAGATTTTATTTAATATGAATTCAATAATTAAGTGTCGATTCCATACCAGCATAAAGATAACGGTTCCGATGCCGGCGTAGAGGATATACAAGATCTTTGTGTGAATGAATATCATGCAGATGCCCATTATGAAGAGGCCCAGTGCCGCTATGCTCAGTGCCCAACCAAACCGAGTGAAGTCGAACTGGGATTACAATTATAGCAAACATTCAGTTATAGAGAAAAATGTGTAAAAAAAGTATTTTTGACTGACTTTAGTCCAGAAGGAGAGGACAGAGACTGCGGTACAACAGAGGGCAGTGATTCCGGCGGCGATCAGAACACTCGTCAGGTTATGGAACGAACAGATCATCGCAACCATAAAACTCATAGCAAATGTCTATTGGATTGAAAGCAAACAATTATTGAGACATTTCATACAAAACAAATAATAGCTTACAAATAGTGTCAGCAGAATAAAGTTGGTCGGGTAGTTTCTTCGGGGCCCTTTGCAGCACATCAGGGTTATGTACAGCGAGAAGAATATAACACTTTTGGACAGAAAATCAATAATTTATATTAAAATTAAACTTATAATCGGTTTGAATGTTAAGAATCAATACATACTAAGCCACGTAATAGAGCCAGGCGTGGGTCTGCACCCAGTGCTTGATCGGTGGCCTGTAGTCAGAAATTAATTATATATAAGCGAATGGAAACAAATGATAGTATTGTATGAAGTGATGCATACGTGAGGACAACAATAGCCGTCAAACCGAATGTAATCAACAATTGTATGCTTAGAATGGAATAGACTTTTTGGACAAACATTCGGCGGATGTTCTTGTCTGCAAAACCGGCCCAATTGTTGGTCTGGTCATCACTGGGCAGAACAGTCACATTGTGCGATCCGCCTGAGCTGTCGTACGCACTGTTATAGGTCGGGTGTTCGCTGTATTTCGGTGGCTGTGCGCCCGCAGGCATAGCATAGCCAGGCTGTGGGGGTTGGGCTCCAGCTATGGGTTCAGACGATTGTTAAGATTTATATTTATTTATCATTTATTTCATAACAAAACTGTACTTACGCTGAAAGTACTGTCCGGCCGGGTATTGACTGTTCATTTGCTGGCCATATGGCGGTTGCTGATAGGGCTGGCCATACGGCTGCTGCTCATAGGGCTGGCCGTACGGCTGCTGAACGTACGGCTGGGGGTATGGCTGAGACATCTCAATGAGTCAACTGTTTATGCAATCATACAATCAGTCATATAATTGACGCAAAATATAACGTAATCTCAAAACTATTTGAAATAATTATTTGTTTGAAACTAATGAACAAAATATAGATTTTAATGACATTCAACAAAAACACTGAATATTTGACATAAAATCAATTTTACTCTTATTTTAATAGAAGAGTAAAAAAGTAGTGAAAAATATAAATAACTATTGATTTTAGAAATGATTGAAATTAAAAGCCATTCAACAAAATGTCAAACAAATGAATGGAAAACATATTAAATATATTTTTGTTATTATTATGAATGCATTGAACGACAAATTAGTCTAAAAATAACAAAAACAGACAAACCTTTGGATTGATATACGAATTAATACTATTTGAGTGAATAATATTTGATTAGATTTTGTTAAGTATTTAATTGAATATTAGATCGAAAAACATAAATCAGATCATTGTTTGCGACAGACTTTTGGGAATAATATCTGAATATCTGCTGAAATAAGTGCTAATCGTATCAGACTTTTAATGGAGTAGAGCTCAAACATACCCTGAGAAATGTGAAGCCCGTGTAAACCCGAACCAACCCGGAACAACTTATTTATTGAACTATTTATTTATAGAACACTCTGGTCTATAAAACCTAGGGAAGCAGTTGAAGAAAAAATTGTCCAAGATTGATTGACTCAAGCAGAATATTTTTACATTTTTGATTGGAAACGATTTATAAATAAAATATCTAAATTTTTATAATCTTGTTAATTTATTAGCTATTAAAAAGTATATAATTGTTCAAGTATATTAAATTTATTTGTATAGGTTGAAATCGCAGAATATTACTCTTGCTGATTGTCAAAATAAAATGTAGAGGGTTGGGTTTACAAGTGGTGACATGCACTCTCTAACCAATCTCTATAGTGACTGCCTTTAAATCAAATAAGCGTTGCATTGAATTATGTAATCAATAATGACGTCAAAGAGCGCAAGTATTTCATTGAAATTGTACATGGTGATTCATTATTCATGCTTTGAAGACCTGTTCTGGAATAAACTACAGGAATGGGTTGCTTCAATTTTTGGATAGTTGTCCTCTGCTATACAAGTGCTCTAAAAATCAGAATACTGTACACTGTATACAGTCTTATTTAAATGTATGGAAACTACCCTTAAATGCCTTTATAATACCTGTATAAGTTATACAGGTAACCTTGCTGCTATATTATCGACAAGTACTTACAGCGTTAGAGTTCTACTGAACAGGAAGTCTCTAAAAATAGTCTGATTAGAGATCATTCTGTCTATAGAAGTCTACTTTGAAGACACTACTACTATACAGTACAGTACAGTAGAGTTTGATAAATATTCTCCTATTCCAGGTCAATGTTGCAAACACAGTCTTCCCAATGATCCAGATATGTTTCACTCATTTATTGCTCTTATTTTGTTTTTAAACAATTATTGGAATTCTTTTATTGTATATATTGTAGAGTAGAGTAGAATAGAGTAAAATACAGAAAAGTTTTCAAATCATATAATTTCTATCCTTTTTAGTCTCTGGATTGTGTTGACTATCAACAAATTACCTTTACTCAATTGATTTGGTATTTCTTAATGTAAATGATTCGGAATCAGATGAATTTGCCTGAATGAATGGTGCAAGATGAATGGACTCCCAAATGAGCAAGATAAATAAAAATCCAAACAAAACTGATTTTCAATCTTTTATTTGAAGAATAAATATGAAAACGAAATATATTTTCAATTAATTGTTTTTATTCATTAAATCAGATAATGGTTTCAATAATTCTTTACATAAGAATTCAATTCAATTCAATTCAATAATTATTTAAATAAAAAAAATTTAATACAAAATTAGATTTTTGAGTAAAAACTGATTAATTGAATATCAATTTTCAAAGCAATGTAAGCATTATTTTTGATATAAAACTTAATATTTATTGATCCCGAATAGTCTGAATCTATGGAATTGAGGCAATTTCGGCAATAATACCAACAGAAGAGCTGAGAAGTTGATTACAAAGTGGAAGGAATCGTATTTCGTATAAAAACTCGTCAAAAAAAATCTATAATTATATTAAACACAAAAATTGATTCAATTATTGAGTTATTGAGAAAACAGGAAAATATCGTTTGAATTAAAGTTGAATTAAAATATAATAATTGTTTGCATTTTGTCATTAAAATCAATATAAAAATGTATTAATGCTTACAAAATGATTGGAACGACAGTCAAGAACTTTCTGGTGGCAGTGAACTGAACCCCGTCGTCTATCTGCTCCCAGTGCGTTAACTTCCTAACCTTACCCTGGTCACCGCTCTCCCAGGGCGTACCTTTCAATAGGTGCAGGAATACGAACATCACCTGTAATGCGGGTTAAGTGAAGTCAAAACATTGGATATCATTAGTCATCAGAACTGATATGAAATGATTTGTGCAATCATTGGATGCAATAATTGGTTCAAATATATTGAAGTAAAAGCAGTTGAATAGCAGTTGAATAAACAATATTACAATTAAAATATTCGACTATTCTGTATAGTCTTGGAAATTGAAAAATAGTCATTATCAAGGCATTGATGTGATCAAGCTCGTAATTTGAAATAAAATTAATTCCAAAGCATGCTGGCTAATTATTTGACAGAATAATGGCTTTAGATTTGAGGATTATGTTTGACATGTCTTAGTTATAGGCTTTAAATTATGATTTATTATGTATACCATTCTGTCAGCAAAATATTGTAAATATACTCCACGTAAAGGTTTTTATCATTTCTTTAATCTTCATTGTTCAAGATTGAAGAGAATAAGAAAATGCACTGTACTGTATTGTACTAGGACATTCTTTGAAAATTGCTGACATTGACACAATTGACTCAAAATATTGTTGCGGCTATTTATAAGAGGGGACAATTTCCTGATCATTTGCAAACTGAGCCCATATTAAGTATACCAAAGCTGTACTGAAGTACTGGTCATTTAATTGACAATCAAATGCCAATTGTATTGGATTTGTAGCGCAATTCACATTCATTTATGTATTAATCGATTATTTAATTCAAATATTCATAAAATATATATATTTTTATAAAAACTTAAAACAAATAAAAAACGATTTTTTAATGAATGGTTTGAATGCATTGAATACCATATTATGGATAACATTAGTCAATGTCCAGACCATTGCCACCGACAGGAACGGGTAGGACAGGAGTGCCAAATGGAGGATAAGGACACCGCACGCGTATGTCAGCCACATTCCTCGTGAGCTCAGCCACGAAGAGTTGGGATTGACCTCTGCTGGTGTGCCGCCCATCATCATCTCGCAGACCAGCAGAGCCGACACTACATTCCTCTTCTTCATTGTTGACATCAATTGATTCTATACTTAACTGCAATCAACTCTTAACTGAAGTCTCTTTTGTCGTATGTTTTACACAAAACTCGTATTTATTTAAATGGTTTTTGTTTTCCTTTCATTTGTTTACACGAATTGTAAACAATTTTGGTTTAAAAGTCCAAATCATTGCTTAATAGACACCAATAGTAACGTCACATAAAAGCTATGCATTTGTCTAACCCTTACATCCAATACAATCAGACTTTAATATACAATAATATTGAGTTCAATCCAAATCACGACACAAATATCAAACGTATTGTTTGCATGAAATCGTATTAAAGGTCTCTTTGGGACCAATACTATGGAAAGCGCTTTATTTGATTCAATTGACAACTGATCCTAATTGGCTATAATTGCCATAAATTGTCTTCAATGCCAAACAAGTGTAACATTTGTGTCCAACCAAACCCTCAACAGTAGACTCACTCCGGGATCACTTGATTCCCATTTTAATAATAATTATTTTCATTAATCATTTGATTCGTATTTTTATTAAATAAATAATAATTAAAATCATTTAAAATACAAAATATTATAAACTTTTAATAAATTAATTAAAAATATCTCTGAATTCAGAAATGAAAACAAACGCCAAAACTATTCAGAGCAAAAGCATTCTTATTTGTTCCGGTTTATAGTTCATAAGAGCGTTGGGATCGCCATAACTGTTGGCGCTATCGTTCACTGATTCATACATTTGTTGGTAAATCAAACAAATCGTTTCCAAAGAGCGCTTCCAAATGGCGTTCCTTTACATTGAATACAATTTTATCAAAATATAAATCAAAACAAAAATCAAAACAAAAATCAATTTTCAATACTTAGTGTTCGAGTCAATCAAATAAGAGATCTGATTGAGCGCCAGATCTTGGGGTCCAGCGATGAAAGTATCGATTTTTAGCTATAAATCCAAAACATATTTAAATACAAAATATATAGAAATTTGAATCAATAGTTGGTTACAAACCATTGAGGATCGAATGGCCAGTGGGTCACAACCGGACAGTTGTGATAAGGGTATCCCTAAATCGTCTTTCTGTGAAATAGCGTTTTGAAGAGAACTTAACCCCAAATAAGATATTATATGAGATATCTGTTCGTTGACCAGAGTCTCGATGTGTCCCTCCGTTTGCACTCTAAGCATGTCTTGGAATCTGTCGGTGAACTGATAGTCAGCCAGAGTTCGGTCAATAGTGAACAGACAGTTGAAGAGAAAGACTGCCATTTCTATGGGCGTCAGCTTTGAGGCAGAGATAATACAGAACTGAATCAATGGCTCCATAACTGTCGACAATATCTGTTGGACCTCTTGTTCTCTGTCCGCGTCTGAAGACAGACAAGACTTTTGAGACAAAAGAACTTCTTTGAGAACAGAAACAATGCGTACGACTGTTTCGGTGGGCTTGAGGTCAGTGTCGGGCAGTTCGACATCACTCGACTGGGTTTTGCCGATTCGGGCGACACAGAAGTTGAGGCTATTGTAGAAGATTTTGTCACTCAATGTATGCAACTCTTGGAGGCAATAAATGAAAGGCGATTCCGGAGCCAGTAGTGAGGTTTGGGTCAAAGTTTGTAAATAAAAGCTTATTATGTTTTTGATGCGATAGTAAACGGATGGACCGGATTTGGTGGCACTCGTATTCTCCGATATCAAGCTCTGTTCGATTCGCACTTTCAGGGGTCGACACAAGCCTTCAGTAATAGAAGAGATGGAAATGTGGGCCGAATTGGTTGACTTGAGCTTCTCTTTGTCGCACAACTTGAGTAAAGTGTCGACCATTTCCTTCTCGTTGGCGATCGACTGGTGCAGGAATGCCAACATATCGCCCACATATCGGATCACATCATTAGAGTGCGATTCTATGGCCGAGGAGTTCTGTCGGCCCCGAGTCAGCGCTTCGATGAAATTGCGAACGACTGCCGATCGGCGCACAGTTATGTATTCGTCCAAACAGTACTTAAACAGTATTTCTCTTTCTTGAAGACAAGCCATGGCTCGGAACAGCTGTGGGTGCACTTCGATTATGTCGGAGCTAATGGTCCGCAATATGTTGAGTGTCCACCGGTAGAGACGCTCATTGGCCGCCTCCTCGTGCAGAGCCATTGAGTCCATTATTTCTATTCTATTGGAAAGGAATTCAATTTCGATGTCATTATAACCGATGAACACATTTGTAAGGAATGGACGACAAACCCAGTTATGTGTTGATTACTGGTCAGCAATGTCTTTGACTTTTCATGAATTTGTCTGACTTTCTGGAGGACATCGAAGAAGTGGTCGCCAATGTCTTCATTGCTGTTAATAATCATTACTTCTTCTGATTTAAGCTGAAAGACATCAATGAAACGATTGGCCACTAATTCCTTGACTTCTATTTGCTTTCTATTCAAACAAATTCAATGCAATTATCAAACAATTCATTCGCTCAGAAAAGTCGGCTAAATATGAAAATACAAACAATTCTTCACTCAATTGATTGGTTTGGTTCAGCAGATGTGAGGTTTGACTTCGAGTCACCTAAACATCAATCGAAACGATTTTCTATAAAATAAATGACAAATAAATAAAGTATTGAATGGAAAGAGACCTCAATTTGTTGAATCATTTGCCGACAATTGTCGTTCATTTGGTTAACATTTTCGTAGAGATTATCCAAATATTGTTTGACTGAAGCAAACGATTGGACGAACTCTTCGTTTATTCTCAGACTTTGTTTCTCTATATTAGTCCTCAGATTACGTCTATTCGTCAGATTATTGTCTTTAACCAAATGGCCGACACTTCTCAACGCATCCAAAGTGTCCTTAAAAACAGAAAATCAAAAAAAAATAATGAATTTTTGAAAAATCAAAGCAAACATTGAATACATTATCCATTTGTGTGTTCAGTATTTTATTGATTTTGTTGGACAACGGATTCGTATCCATTGAACCCATTCTTCGCTTTATTATAAATATATTTAATAATAATTAATAATAAATATAATTATTTAAAAAACAAAAAATATTTTTACAAAAGAGAGGAAAATGTTTTGTTTGTATTTTTACGATATATTCATCAATAGATTACGTTTCGATTCTCTATAAAATAGTCGGAAATCAGCGCAAGAATTGCCTGAATTTCAAAAGCTAGAAGTTATGCTTTTCGTACGGACTGTAAGTCTGAATGAAATTCACTGAAAATCTATAGAAATCGCGCGAAATAGCCGTTAAGTGAATGAAAAGACTAATGATTTGAATGAAATTGATTTCATTTACCGGTTATTCGAATACAACTACAAAACGACTGAATATTTGTTAATTGAAATCAGAATTCATTAAAACAAAAATGTTTTCAAAGAAGTCTTCAATTCTTATGATTGTATTCGCAATGGGTTTGAGTTCAGTCGTTGCCATCAAATGCTACCAGTGCAATTCATTGCGCAATAAATTAAACCAACTGTTGCCTGGCCAATCTGGCGGACAGCCTGGCGGTTCTGGTCCAAAATTCCCTGACATACCTGGCGTTCAACCTATCCCGGGTCAATCTGGTCAACCACTAACTGCGGACAAAGACTGTTACGATCCGTTCAAAGCGTCAGAGAAGACCCACTTATTGAAAGAGTGCGCCCAAGGGTTCGGCAAATGTGCGAAATTGTCGGGAAAGGATGGATATGCGGAGCGTTACTGTGAATTGACCGAATTCGACACTGTATGCACGCCACAGAAGGGGGGTGGCCAGCTCTGCATCTGCTCAACGGAGGGCTGCAATCACTCGACTCCGATGATTGTCGGATCACTTGTTCTCATTCTTCCCATTCTTTCGATTATTTTATTCTTTATTTAAATTCTGTTTTGTTTTCCAATATTTTAATTCAATTTCAAAATTATTTTATTATATATTAAATGAGAATATATTTCACAAAATCTCTCTTTAATTGTATTCGAATTTCTCTATAAATTCTTAATTGCATTGATATTGTGCTCAAAATTATTAAAAACAATAAAATAATTATTAAAAACAATAAAATAATTATTAAAACATTTTTGTATTCTCTGAAACATTCGCTGATATTATTTGATATGAATATCAATACTGTATTCACTGTTTGACTGCTTTTCTTAATTATATTAACAGTCGATAAGTGTCTGTCAGTTAGCGATTAAATCCATTCTAACTATGGGTTCAATGAGTCAAATGAGGAATCGATAGAAATATAAATGTTTTCAATAAAAAGCAAATTATTTTAATTGTGTTTACAATGAGTTTAAGTTTTGTCTATTCATTGAAATGTTTTGAATGAAACTCATTATGCGATTCATTCTGTCGGGGATTACAGACAAGAATTCAGAATATTTTTCGTCTTTATTTTCATCTTGCTTATATTTTTGTGCCTCTTGTCCTCTTTGGAAGGAAAACGTATTAAAAGTAATGATTGAAAAAATAATGGAAAAATAAAAGACAAAAAACTTTTAAATCAGAATCGTCTGAATTGAAAGAACTTATGAGAAGTTTGAATGTTATGTAAGAATCTGACCGAAAGAATAATGTCATTGACATTGAATTCTTGTGCGAATAGGACTCGTAATGACATCTGTGCTGAACATTGGGAACAGACATCAAAACCTAATGCACTCTATGTTTACATAACTATTAAATCAGATTCAAAGCGAAGTCAATAGAAGTGAATGAATGAGTGAATAGTAGAACACATTTGAAGCCAATCACTACTGAATGCACTTATTTTACGCTTTATTTCACTTATTATTTATTAATAATTAATTTCTTAATAATTATTAGACAAATAATAGACAACAAAATCAGCAGAAAATGTCTTGAATTCAATGCAAATGTCTTTCAAAACAGAAATATATATTTTTTTGCCAAAAATGTTAACAAAATTTCAGATTTCTATTCAATTCTTTGAATTTTTGGTTTAATTTCGCAATTGTTTTGTCGACGATATGCTTGAACTGGACTTTCATGAGCTGTTCCGGCCATCGGTCAACAGCGATGTCTCCAAGAAGTCAAGCGAAAGGCCGGCACAGAAGCAGATGAAAGGCAAACACCAGAGGAAGCAATCGATGTCTCGCGAAGTCAGAGAAATCGCTTCCGGAATACTCAGACAAATGCTCGACAAAAACAACTGTCGATCGGCCGGACAGTCACTACTGGCCAGTCAGTCGGCACAGCCGTCGAGTGAGTCGCCATTCATAGAACTCAATCCAAACGCTTCGGAGTTCACTGTCTTCGCAGCCATTCGTCAATCGGTTCTTCAAAAACAACTCAAAAACTCTTCACTTGTTTTCAATTCAACTTTCGGTCGAATGTCTAATACAGACAATGAAAGTGAAGACGAATTGACTGATAATAAAGTGAATTCGTCTGTAATGAAGGTTAGCATCAGTTCCTGCGATCGACTCCAACACAACTTTTAAACCCTTTAGCCATCGATTAGTTCTTGCATTGAATTGATTTCTATTTAATTAATTTCTGCAATCCTTCTGCCCTCAGGTCCCGAAAGTGGTTGGTTTGGGTCTTACCGTTGCATTCGAGCTGATCCGTGAATCGCGTACTTGTCTGCCGTCGCTCTGCATCCGAGCCCTTCAGGCACTACTCAATGCACTTCAGGGCCAACTCCCGGAAGGGCTCAAAAGTAATATTGAATTGATTTTTAAATTAACATTGAATTGAATTTTAATTCCAAACAATCAGACGAACCGTCAGATGTGATAAACCCTTTGTTCGACTTATTGCTCGAATTGGCGTCTTCTCCGCCCGCGTATGTGGAGAGCACCGGAACTACAGCGTCGACATCAACCTCTGTGTCAAATAATCTGACATTCGTTGAGCTCAAGTCGAACGCCTGTTCAGCTCTACTGAGTTTAGTGACGGCCAGAGGAGACACAGGAAAGACATTGACTGCCATAACAGCACTGCTTACGAGTCCTCAGATGACTGCAGACAACGACGCCATCGAAACCCCGAATATATTGATATCATTGCAAAGGAGTGTTCACTGCGTTCTGTTGGGCAAAACCAAATGCCCGGATTGGGTGACCCACGGCTTCTGTGCGAACTCACTGTGCGATACATTCAATGTTCGCATTCCATCAGAAATGAGCCAAAACTTCAAACAGTCTTCGCTTGCATTCGACGGCAAATATCTGTATCTCTATTCGGGTAATCAGATCCACAAAATGGGTTCGGGATATTGCGGGACAGTTAAGGGCCAACTCGTTCACAGCAATAGCATTGGTTCGCATAAAACCCAAAGCGGACTAATCGGGTGGATTGGATACGTGGGCGACAGTCTATACCTGCAGACAAACAACTGGACCCGCAATGAACTGATCCGTTTGGATAAGAACACACTCAAAGAGGTCGGGAAAGTGACCTTTGAATTGGCTCAGTTGAATCCGAGTGCCTGTGCTTCAGATAACGACAGTTTGATTCTGATTACGGCTACAAAAGACGACTGTTTTGTAATCCGAGCGCTAAAGCCGTCGACGAGTCGGACAAACGATTCGATCGACTCTTCAGCGCAAGTAATGACTGTTACACAAGAGCTGACCATAAAGTTGTCGCACAAGTGTCTGAATGTATGCGGAGGTATCGGTTCAGCCATATTCGAACAGCCGGTGCCCGCAAATGAGCAGCAATTGAAACAACAGTTTTTGCGACCAATCGATACCATCGAAGCCGACGATATCGTTCAGATCTGTTGCGGAAAAGACTTTGCACTCATTCGCACCTTCTCTGGAAAGGTATTCTATACGGGAAGGGCTCAGAGTCTGGGCATCAAACAGAGCGCAGTTACGTTTGGAAAGTGGTCTGAATTACCGATAACTAAGTCACCAAAGATAGAGCACATCTCTGTCGGACACGAGGGCTCTCACGCACTGCTAGTCTCAGACGACGGATCGGTATTCTTCGTGGGTTTGGCGAAGAGGGGAGAGGACGGGGAACAGACGAAGAGCCGACGCCAACCAAAACCCGGTAAACCAAAGAAAATGATTAAAATGGAGGGAAAGACAGTTGAGTTCAGTGCTTGTAATCACGGGTCGAGTGCTATCGTCACCAAAAGCGGTGAACTCTATCTGTTCGGCAAAGACGCACATCATGTCGACCGCAGCACCGGATTAGTCACCTCTTTAAGGCATGCGGTCATATCGCAAGTGGCCATAGGGAAGGCACACATACTGGCCCTCTCTAATAAGGGTCACGTCTATACGTTCGGAATATCCAATAAGGGTCAGTGCGGTCTCGACCTCATGCAGGCGTCGGCTAATAAAGATGTGAACAATGAAGACATCGATGAGAGGAATAGTGAGCAACAGATTGATGTGACCGAAGACATAACAGAGCCGTTGTGTGCTTTAGGACAGCACCGCTGGAAATATGATCAGTGCATGATTTGCACAGTATGTGCCGAATGTACCGGTTATGGCACCGGTTGTATAGCCAGCGGAAAGACCGAACGCAACCCAGGCATGTCGTGCGGGTGTGGGGCTGGAGATGCCGGTTGTGCTGACTGTGGCTGCTGTCGGACCTGTGAGGCCATCCCTAAAGAGGCGGCGTTTGGTAACAATGAGAACAACTCAGAGCCCTCTCTCATGCCGTTGAACCAAATGGCCTTCAATGCCGCCCAACAACTCAATTATGGCGATCCCCTCAACGAAGAGATGCAGAGGTTTGCGGCCGCGTTCGCAATGGTTGACTCAGGTATTCCTCCGGTTGGCGCCAATGAACACGTATACGAAGAGCCGCCGTTCAGTCGGTCTGCTATGAGAGGGGAACTGATGGGTCGACTCAACCCAAGAACCGAACGAAGAAGAATCGGAATCGACGTATTGGGGCGACGGCTCAGACATGCGAGTAAAGCATATCGTAATTTAGTGGGCGTCGGGTCAGCGCACGGGAAGGGCGCGGACCAGATGGGAGAGAACGGAGCGCCGGCTCATATTGAGCTCATAGACAAAGCGGTGTCGAATGTGATTAACTTAGATGTGAGCGACGGCGCCGGCAGTGATGGCGAGACATCAAAACTCACTCAATTGCCGCCAACGAAGCTAAACATCGGGAGTCGGATCATACAAATCGCGTGCGGTCTTCACCACTCAGTCCTTCTGACCTCTTCGGGCGATGTGTTCACATTCGGGAGCAACCAATTCGGACAACTCGGACACAACGACTTCGCCATAAGAGAGGTTCCGACAAAAGTCTTGATTAACACAACTGTTGTGCAAATAGCGGCCGGAAGTAATCATACGGTGCTCTTGAGCTCTACGGGTCAGGTGTTCACGTTTGGCAGTAACCAAAAGGGACAGTTAGGCCGCAGTCCATCTGCTATTGACTTTGCGTGGAATGCCATTGCGGGCACAATAGCCAACATCGGGCACCAGTTCGGCCGGAAGGCCACATACATATCCGCTTCGGGTGACCACACGTTCATCAAATTCGACGAATCTCTCATAAACCCGATGTCGTTGTCCTCCGCGCGAGTCATAGCCAACCGGCGCTGTATTGCTATTATTCCCTCGAATGTGGAACAGTTGGCTTCGGCTAAAGAGTCCAGATATGAGCCAATGGAACGACAGTTTCACTCTCTAGTCATCAGCAGATGTGACGGCAGTTGCAAGTCGTTCAGTAGTGCCGAACAGTTGGAACTTTCGGTCTTCTCTGCCGTCTGTTTAGACAACTATTACGACGTTCTCTGGACTTACGACTCGACGAGTCATTCGTTCAATAGATATAATCTTATATACGCGGAGACAAAGATCCCGAACCAATCGGGTTCGTTGACCTCTATTTTATTACCCGAATTAGCTCTTCCGCAGAAGCCATTGGCCAGGGTCAACCGGAGTACGGCTGCTCTGAACCTGCTGTGCACTCTGGACACACTCACAGCTGCCCATCAAATGGGTTTGTATTCAAATGCCTTTCATTCAAATCGATTGCAATTCTTATGTTTGCATACATTGCACCCAAAGGCTGGACAATACGAGAGGACGAGCAGAGCAAAAGTCAAATCACCAAAAGTCTGACCAAAGATGACTACTCTTCTGTGTGTCGGTTCGAAAGCCATGGGGGAGGTATGCAATCGATGAGCCATTCATTATTGAAATCAATTTATCTTTAATACAAATCCAACCGTCTGTCCAAAGGCTGGGGTTTTTCGAGTCATTCTATTGAAGCGATTCGATTCATGGCTGACAACGATATACTGCTCGGAGGCTTCGGTTTGTTCGGAGGTCGGGGCGAATATACCGCCAAACTTAAGCTTTTCGACATCGGGCCGGACGGCGGCGAACAGGAAGGGGACGGAGAGATATTGGCCGAGACGGACGAGATTCCGTTCGAATGCGCCGCTCGTCAGAAGCACCCGATTCTGTTTGAAGAGCCGATTCCTCTTCAGGCCAATCGGTGGTACGTGGCCTGGGCTCGCATTTCGGGTCCGAGCAGTGATTGCGGTTCGAGTGGACAATCGGTGGTCAACACTGAAGATCAGGTCGTCTTCTACTTCAAGAGCTCAAAGAAGTCGAACAATGGAACGGATGTTAATGCGGGACAAATACCACAATTGCTGTACAAAGTCATGTCTAGTGGATCAGACACTTCGGCTCACGTATCGAATCGAAACGATTACAAC
The DNA here is from genome assembly GCA_034693305.1 of Eueremaeus valkanovi. Lineage (NCBI taxonomy): Eukaryota > Metazoa > Arthropoda > Arachnida > Sarcoptiformes > Eremaeidae > Eueremaeus > Eueremaeus valkanovi. Next base: position 24,753 of record JAQIWA010000160.1, on the reverse strand, counting down.
TACTTATACGACGAACCCGTTTGCATAATAGGCAAAGAATACTCACTAACCGTTAGCGCAGACTGTTTTCAATCGCTGCTAAAGCTCTTGCGCTGGAGTTGGAAGTCATTCAAAGCCATTCTGTCCGACATTCACATCGGAAATGTCGACTCCGGAAGGGTTTTGAACACAAATCTGATCGAATTACGGCACTTGACGTACATCTGTTGCGCTTCACTTCATTTGCTTAAAGTCTATGTCAACGAAGTCTATCCGAACAGACATAACGAACCCAAACAGCTCTCGCAGACCAACGACTCGTTAAGACTCGCCGAATGCATATACGACGTGAGGACTCTCTTGAAGTTGATTTTGTCGGATCCGCCCGAATCTCCTCCGCGTAACCACTCGTTCACCGGAGAAGTCAATGCATTTATATCACAAATTCTGGACGAATGTCACCTAACGTTCCTCTCGTGTTACCACTCCTTCTACCCGAGCAGTTCTCTTCGTTGGAGGGCTTTATGTGATCTACTCTTAAGCGATAATCAGTACCAGAGCTCCCGTTCCGTCTTTCTCTTGTCGGCTATGTTGGCCGCGCTTTGCCGTCCGTGGGTTCGATTGACCCAAACCTTTCCTATAATGAATGGATTGGATGTATATAACCTTCAGAGCCCTTCTGATCTCCAAAGTCCTAATTCAGGTTCGTTTCACTCAATCGTTCATTAATTCGATTCTTATTATTAATAATTCCTTTACTTCTGATTAGAATTCAATTTCTGTTCATTTTATAAAAATTCATTGAATTTATCCCTTTTTTTCGTTCAATTGACCTCTGCTCAGATTTAGGCAGTTATCAACACTCAGTACTTAACGATAAAATTTTAGAAAAGACTGACGAAGAGGGCTGTCATTCAGGAACCGAGTGTTCATTTCGTGATATATTCAATAACTTACTCAAAATCATTGGTCAACCGATTAAACACTGTTTAGAACTGGAAAACAATAGTAACTCAAATGAGTCAGAGGTTGAGAATGAGTTCGAACCGGAAAGCAGTCATTCGATACAATTGGTTGAGAACTCATGCAATTTGATCGCAACTATAATGTCGGAACTGGTGGCGCAGATCACCGGCATTGGCTTCGACTCGCAAGTGATGACTGGCCAACAGCTGCACTTAACTCCGTCCCGATTCTCGCGTATATCACAGAACAGAACGTGGAATACAGGCAACGGATCGCCGGATGCTATCTGTTTCTCAGTGGACAGACCGGGCATTTCGATCGCAGGAATCACTGTTTACGGCGGTATTGGCAACGAATGGCACTATGAGTTGGAACTATTGGATTACGGAGGACTACAGGCCACCGAAGACAGGTCTGTTGCCCGAGACGGACAGTCGCACCCATGGCGTACAGTCGAAGCGGCGAAGGGATCGTATTCTTTCGAAGACAAATCCACTGACGTCTGCGAAATCAAATTCGAGCGGCCGGTGCTTATAGCACCCAATGTTAAAGTAATCGATTCTTCGCTTCCTTTTTGTATAACTTTTTATAATTAAATATTTGTTTAAATATTCTAACGATTAGTACGCAATACGACTCCGAAATCACGGGCCGCGCACTAACAACGGAGACGCCGGCCTGACTCACATCAGAGGGCCGGACAATACGACCTTTACATTCAGTGATTGCTCTCTAAGTTTTAACGGCACTAACCATACGAGAGGACAAATACCACAAGTAATTGATTCGAATGCTGTTTAACAGAATTTCATTGCAATTGTTTCATACCTTTCCATCAGATCCTATACTATAGTTCTCCGCAATCATTCAGTTCAGAGTCGAATCACTACCCAATCAATGAAGAGATTCCGCGAAAGAATGCGATTGCGATCAGTGATAGTGTTATCGGTTTGACAATAGATCTGTTACTACAGGCACAGGAGTGCACGTCCTTTGATCTGATTTGGAAGATCTCGTCATCGCTTCTGATTAAGAAGTTATTGCCATTAGTTTTGGCGCATTTGGCGCCAATCGCTTCATCCGATGCTAAGAACGCGACACAAATACTATCATTGATTAGACAATTGTTGCCATTAGTCGTGTATTTGAATAAATCCAATGAGTATTCCGTTCCGATTCGCTCAATATCTCCCTTACCGGCCGTCAGCCCCACAACCACCACATCCCGCCATTACGTGACAGTAGAGAGCGATCATCCGTACAAATCGGCCACAGTTTGCAACAATAGCGTCAAATTCCCGCCGACTGTCAAATGGATGTGCATTGACTTCGACAGCCGGTGCGCCACTGCTCAGCCGGAGGACAGTCTCCAGATCTGTATACCTGAATACCGGCCGACGAAGTGCTGGGAGTCGTCGAAAGTGAGCAGAAATCAAGACAACAAAACTCTGTGGCCTATACTTAAAAAATTTAGCGGTCGGCCCAATACGTGGCCAACGAATTCGGTGGTCATTCCCGGAAATGAACTGATCTTTTCACTCGAAACGGCTTCGGATTACGTAAAGGAAGACAAAACACTTTACTATGGATTCAGAGCTCAAGTCATCGGTTATGAGAACCCAATCACTGAAGGCCTATATCTCGGACTCCAGTATTTGGAACAGGAATTGACGTATTTGTCCGGCGTTTGCATTAAAACACTTCTAAAGAAAAATCTAGTTTTGCCGCAAACGACGAGTGAAACGGAAGTGAACTACGGGTTAGCCCTCCAGACCTTCGAATCGCATTCGAGTTTGTTGAGTAGAGGACTCGCACTCTCGCACCCAATGACTGCATCCGAAGCCATCGATGGCACTGTTCCACTCGCTAACGAACACCCGTTCCTTAAAGACTTCTGTAATCTAAGTCCGGGCACTTCGGGCGCACGACTGGCCAAATGGTTTCAGTGCGAGTCGTTTGTAGACCCGAATCAATGCGAAGTCCACTGCAGTTGTGGTGCGGATCAGGAGCTACAGTGCGGGTGGCCTACAGTCATAACAGTCATCACTCGAGACCAATACGCAAATATGGTTAACGTTCCGCACCTGAAGGTCGAAGTCAGTGCTCAGCCCTTCAAAAACAATTCCAATTCTCAGCCAAAGCCCAACTCAAATGGAGAATCGTCGTCAACAGGAGGACTACCTGTGCCGCCACCCGTCCAGAACGTGCAGTACAGCATTACAGCCAAAGACAAGGTCTTCTATCACGCGATAACAATGATGAGACAGTTCGAGAACTACTCGTTCGAAGAGCTCCGGTATGTGACGCCTGTGAAACGACCCACCATTGAGACAATGCTCGTCAGAAGCAATAATGACGGCACCTATACTGCCAACTGGACGCCGGGCTCTACGGGTTGGTATCAGTTGAAGATAACTGTCGACGGAGTGACTGTCAATACGAGTCAATCAGTACAAGTGGGGGAACCGCCCAAAGGCGTGGCTTTGCCTCAAATCCAACACTTGTCCAACAAAGCCGATAAGAAGTCATTTCCATCGCGTACTCGAAAATTCGTGGTCAGAAACAGCGCTGGACTGCGGGTGCGTTCGATGTCATCACTGCAATCGGAACAGATGGGTGTCATTGAAGTGAATGGAGTCATAACCATAAGCGAAGAGTCGCATAACGACGACGGGGTATGGGTTCGACTCAGTCCGGAAAGTATGAAAAAGTATTGCAATACGACTTCGAGTCAGCAGAACATCGAGGGCTGGGCTCTGCAGTACAATCAGCATTTGGGCAAAACACTGTTAGTACCCATCGGTGAACCCAAACCCATAGTCATGGGTAACGGATCGATGTCTGAGGGATTACACGAAAGAAAACTATCGATTGATTCGATGTCTATTCGAAAGAAGAAACCGAAAGAACTGAACAAACGGTTAGACTTTCCCGGACTCTATCACGTCGTCAAATGTGGTGTTTCCGGGCATAACATCAGAAGTAAACCACATCTTCGGGCGCCGCCGGTAGGGATGGTTGTGTTGGGCAATGTCATCGGTATAGTAGCCGACGCTATCAACTCTTCGGGCACTTGGCTTAGACTCGACGACGAAAGTATGAAACGCTTTTGCTTCAACACTGACGGCGAGGGCTGGACTCTGGCCCGCACTCAGAGCGAAGTCATTTATCTACAGCACGAGACGGAAGTGATGCACATCACCGACGAGGAGGACAACGAGAATAAAGTGTTTCACTACTCGAGCAATAAATCCATTTCCAAATACAATGGTTTGCCTTCGATTCCATTCACCACTTTATCACAAGACGACAGGTCTTCGCCCTCTAATAGCAATGCCTGTGCGCTCTCGCAGTCCATGTGTTTCGACAAATCGTTGTCTTCAATGAGAGATCAGACGAGTATTAGTCAGTCGTTCGCCAGTGAGTCAGAAGTGGAATCGATAGCAGTCGACAGTGCAGTTGCGTCGCCCTCTCTGTCCTTCTTCGGCACCACATTCGCAGACTTGGAACGAACGGAAATGGATTCGGTCTGCGATTCGATGACTAATTCGACGTCCAGTTTGACCACAACTGGCAGTCGAGTGGCGGCGCTTCAGAAGAAGTTTCTGACGGAAGTGACGGATTCGGAAGTGAAGCCCAATGTTAGTCGAGTCAAGAGCCGGTCCGACAGCCCTGCGCGCGAACCTCCGCCCGAACTGTTCGGCATTAATGTCAAAGAATTAGTGAAAGCAATGAGTTGTGATCAGAGCCTGAATGCCTCGACAACACCCCCTTCGACGCCCCCTTCAAGGAAGAGAACTCCAGTCACTTCCAGGAGTTCTTCGCCGAATGTATCGGTCGGAAGCACTCGACGCCACACAACAACTGTCATTCCTATCAGGCCTGCAGTGAATACAAGTGAAACCAATTGTAATAACGATTTGAATAATAGCTTCGAAAGGGACGGAACGGAATCAATAGATATTCCGGTCAAGTCTTGCGCACAAAAGGCCACTCAAACGAGTCCACCCGAAGAGGTTGTGTTCCTTCCGTTTAAGATCAATAATGGGGTTCAGTCTACGCGCAGCCGAACCCAACCAATACCTTCTCCGACCGGATCACCCAAACCCATGCGTCCGAACAAAGATTTGCGGAACAGTAGACAAAATCGTCTGAAGAGAGAGCGAACACTATCGCCAACACGTAATCCGATTTCCAGTTCATCACAAATGCAATCGAATGGCCGACACCTGACTGTAAAGGAGGCCATATCTAACAGCGTCGCCGAATGCATCCGCGCTGTGTTCGCGGCCTTCATATGGCACGAGGGCATACTTCACGACTCATTAGCCGCCGCTTCGTATCTGAAGTTCAATCCGGAAGTGACTAAAGAGACTGTCAGATCACTGGAAACCGATAACTACAGCGAAAGCGTCAAAATCAGACCAACCAATCGGTGCGACAGCAGAGGCGCCACAAGAGAGCAAAAGGCGAAGTTCAGGCACAGTGTGGAAGTGTCTCAGTTGAGTGCTTTGCAACGACAGGAGTGTTATCTGAACGCAAACATCGAACCCAACAAAATGATTGCCGAATCGGATGTATCGCAACCGGAAGTCAATAACTTATATGAATTGAATTCAAGCGAACAACTGATGAGTCAGTCGGAAGAGTCGGCCACCGATAGGGTTATGATTCCGGAAACGTTAGTCGATTTGCTTAAGTTGTGGGAAATCGTCTCCAAGTGCTGTCTCAACTCAATAGTAGAGCCGCCGTCGGCACTGACGCCTCCAAACCTGACAGCGCCGTCAACTCCGGTCCAGATGTTTAACCGAATCCAAAACAATCAACGAATGGTTCAGTCATTGGTTTCGGAAGAAATCAATAAATCGCGCAATAAATCCAAACAGCAATACAACGAATTCGGCGCAACCTTTGCGCCCAAAGGCTATCCACCTGTGCATAGATTTTTCGGCGCAGTCGCACAGCACGGAAACCTTTTTGGTGAGGCAGCCATAGCCAACGGAGGGCCACATTATGAGGCCCGGGAGGCCTCACATTCGTCATTATGTGAATTGTGTGGAAATAGTTATTCATATCCAGTGACGCATCACATGAGGAAAGCCCATTCCGGGTGCGGTGAACACGCAGGGGGAAAGGGTTACAACAGTTCGGGATCATTTTGTGGGGGTTGGGCCGGACATTGTGGCGATGGAGGCATCGGTAGCTCAAACTGGTATCTAATTTGTGACAAATGTCGGGACAAATATTTGGCTCAAAAGCGTCACAATAGGGGACACAACTCATCCAAAGCGGGCAAACATACGGCACCTGAGCTCAAGTCACTGCCATTGAGTTCTCCAATGAAAACAAACGTCTCTTCGCCGACAACTCAACTGGAAATCCATCAGTTGATGAAAGACAACGCACTATTCCTGTTGCGAATGGCGCCGGCGAATGATGTCAACCCTCTCACCAATACATTCAATCCGAACCGTATTCGCCATTCATTAGAGTTTTCAATTCAGAGCTCAAGCTTTCAGTGCTTAGAAAATCTGGGAATTCATCACTCAATCTATGATCAAAGACTGGCCGAAGAGCACCTGTCGGAGGACGACATCATTGCCATTCAGACGGGACGGCCTTCCAATATGATGCCAAACAACGAACAGTTCAGTGCAATCGAATCGCTAGAAAAGGCACCGAAAGCAGAGAACAGGACAATCGCCTCGCGCTCTAACTTTCATCGATCAGTTTCGGTGGGAATACAGGACTGGCAACAGGAAAGGGTTGTGTCGGCCACACAACGCAAACGGGCAATTAGTAACGACAGTTCGAGCACAACCTTCCTGTGCCAGCCATCAGCTAATCTGATTAATTTGGTTCAGACCTGTATTGCAGACAATCATAAGTTCAGTTCTGAAGCGACGACTTCACAGAACACCGAATCAGTCGATCAGATCATCGCAAATGTGTTGCGCCGACCGATTATGTCGTTTATACTGAATCCGCACGACTTATATGGCCTCATGAGTGCTATGAAGAGTACACTGCGGAAGGCCTCGTGTCGGACACTGGCCCTACAGGCGCTCAATTGGCTCCTAAGGAATGTCTCACAACCGGTGAGTTTGCATGACTTGATGTGGTTCTTCATAGACTCCCTGTCCGATACTGTGGCACCCAATGAGACCAAACCGAGAGATAAAGACGAGATTGAAGACAATGCGGCCAATGGTGTGGTCAGTGCTAATGCCATCAATGCGGCCAACAATGCCCGGAGTCCTATAGACCGGCGCGAAGAGACAGAAGTCCATTATCACAGTCAGACCGATGTATGTCAGCACCCGTTGACTGATCTGACCATTGCTGGGGAAGCGGCGCAACCGCTAACCCAAGCGTTTCACACATTTCTGAGCACAGTATCAGATCTGATGCCACTGTTGCCGATGGGATCCCCTCTCCAACAGATCGCTGTCCGTTGTTTTTGTATCAACTTCTCCGTAGAAGACCACCCATTCCTACACCAGTGCCACGTCTTCTCCAATATTAGCAAAATTTTCGGTCGAACTGAAGACGAGACTAATTGTGCGCTTTCGGACGAAACACAACAAATAGTTTTCTTACATCCAGTGATCGAAGCGTTTCAGGACTTGACGCCACAAATGGAGATCAAGGCGTCGTCCAGACAGGCCATGATCGCCAGTCTGACCGACAACTCAACCGAAACATTTTGGGAGAGCGGAGACGAAGACAGGAATAAAACGAAAATAATTACAATCAATGCCAACAATGACTTAAAGGATGTGATAATCAAATCGGTTTACATACACATCGATAATGTGCGCGATTTGGGCTCAAAGACATCGAACGTGAGCTTCAAGTTCGGCGATTCCAACGCATTGGAGCCACAGATGACTAAACTTAAAGTGTCTGAAGTGGACAACCGGTTCGCCGGTTGGCTCTATTGTGTCATACCTTACGTGGGGTCAGCGCTCAAAAGCATTAAACTGGAGCTCAAAGGGCCGGACAATACGCTCCGATTGAGACAAATCAAGGTATTGGGCTCCAGTGCCGCCAAATCTCAGGACAAACCCAAGCCTTATATCAGTTCAGTTCAAATACAACAAACCAATTGTGAAGCGGAAACCCTCCGAGTCTTCCGATTGCTTACATCTCAGGCAAGAAATGATTCATTCATTCAGTCATTCATTCATTGCATTCAAAACACTTGACATTCAATGCATTCATTCAACTAATCTCTTGTCTAATACCAGGTCTTCGGGAAACTCATATCAGGCGAAGCAGATTCAGAGTGTCTTAAGAACGAAGTGTCTGTCCTTCCATCCGAACCATCGATCGACGGCGTATCCAGTGGTGCGGCCAATGACCTGCGCGAGCATATGGTGGGCATACTGTTCAGTCAGTCGGGAAAACTAACTCATCTCCAGAAACAGGTTTGAACTCATTGTGCTTTTGGATCAGATTTGGGTCAATACTGACCACTCCTTCCGATAGGTTTGCGCACATATAGTGGCGGCCATACGGGTAGAAGCTATCAAACAGCGGGACGAATGGGAAGCACTGCTCTGTTCGTCGCAGTCCTCGTCCACTGCAGTCAGCGGTGAAATCCCTTCCGACGCCTACTGTTTCGAAATGCTATCAATGGTTCTGGCGCTGAGTGGCTCAACAGTGGGCCGGCAGTACTTAGCCCTACAGAACGATCTACTTCTCGATCTGTTCAACCTTTTGCATACCGGGTCAGCCCGAGTCCAACGACAAGTCATCTCATTATTGCGTAGAGTTTTGCCGGAAATAAAACCAATAGTTTTCGCCAAAATGTTTGGAATCGCATCCCTTCCGCCCCGGGATATGATTCTGTCCAACGATAAGGAAGAGTTTGATATGCATTCCGTTGGAATCCTTGACGTATTCCTCGCCTGTATTGCAAAGTCATTGACTGTTCAAACAAAGGTCAAGGGTCTGGTCGGCGGCACCAGTAGTAAGACTGTCACTACTGTCACATTGGCCACAGCTATCCATCCACGCGACCCATTAGGCGACCGTTGGTGGCTCAGAGGGTGTCTGTCCCGCAAACTATCAGAATGTATAATAACTTTATTGAAGGACATGAGCGCCGGACGACTGTCCGATTCCTGGGCTGTAGTGACGAAGAACGCGATCGCACAGAATGTACTCAATCTGACCCGAATCGACGAGCGCTACAGAGCACCGGCAGAGTGTATTAAAGCGCCTACACTTTGGATAGCATTAGCCTCACTCTGTGTGCTGGAACAGGAACACGCGGAACGGCTGTCCTCTAGTCATTGGGTCAATGCGGGCGATCAGGAAAACGGAAACCAACAGTCGAGGGTAAGTGCCGTTCACTGCTAACAGTGCTCAACAAATAGTTGTTTTCGATCTCTCATCTAAAATCTCGAAATGAATGAGACATTAATCGTTTGCAATCTTCCCGTCCGTTCAGCCCCTGTGCGACAATCACGACGACAGCGAGACTCCGGCGATAATTCTGTGCAATAGTTGCGGAAACTTATGCTCCGAATGCGACAGAATTCTGCATTTGCACCACAAGACAAGTAGCCATCAAAGACAGGTAATTGTGCCCAACATTAGTGCCAATCAGTCATTGTTTACAACTTTTATTCATAACTCGATTGACTTAAAGATATTCAAAGAAGAAGAGGAAGCGATTAAAGTGGATCTCCACGAAGGGTGCGGTCGAACCAAACTGTTTTGGGTCATGGCTTTGGCCGACTCCAAGACACTCAAAGCGATGGTCGAGTTCAAGGGCGAAAGCACCAGATCTAAGATAAGTTCGGCCATCAGTGGTCAGAAATCGATGTCCAGCGCCAACATCACTGGCGTCTGTCGGTTCTGCGGAACCACTGGTAACACAGGACTGCTTGCGATCGGAAACGTTTGCAGTGAAGCCGAGTGTCAGGAATACGCGAGGAATGCCTGCACTAAGGCATTGAATTGTGGCCACCAGTGCGGAGGCATTGCTAATGAGTGGAAGTGCTTGCCGTGTCTTCAGGGCTGCGGCGGTCAACTCAAACAGGACGGCGACGACATGTGTATGATCTGCTTCTGTGAGGCCCTGTCCTGCGCGCCGGCCATTCAGCTCAAGTGCGGACACGTTTTCCATCAACACTGCACTAAAGCTGTGATACAGAACCGATGGGCCGGACCTCGAATCACATTCTCGTTCTCATTGTGTCCTATATGTAAGAGCCCTTTAGAACATCCCTCACTCGACGACATACTGGCGCCGGTAATAGCGCTGTACGAAGACGTGCACAGGAAGGCACTGATGCGACTCGAGTACGAAGGTCTGCACAGGTGTGAGGCCATTACGCTCAGCGGCGGACGATTCTACAACGACGCGGCCAATTATGCGATGGAACGGTACGCTTACTACGTGTGCTCGAAGTGCAACAAAGCCTACTACGGGGGCGAAGCGCGCTGTGACGCAGAGCTGGGCGTCGGCGACAATTACGACCCGTCAGAGCTGGTCTGCGGCGGATGTTCTGACGTATCGCGCGCTCAGATGTGTCCAAAACACGGCACCGACTTCTTAGAGTACAAGTGCCGGTACTGCTGCTCAGTTGCGGTGTTCTTCTGCTTCGGAACCACCCATTTCTGCAACGCATGTCACGACGACTTCCAAAAGCTGACTAATCTGAGGGAATTCCCCAAATGCCCGGCCGGACCCAGAGGTAGACAATTGGACGGCGATGAGTGTCCGCTTCACGTCAAACACCCGCCCACTGGCGAAGAGTTTGCACTCGGATGTGGTGTCTGTAGGAATGCTCACACTTTCTAATTGGCCGCCAATTAGTCATTCAATACATTCATTCGGTTATTGTTTTATACATTAAGTGTTTTCTGTTAATTGTGTAACAAATTATTTATTATTAAAACAAAAGCAAAAACTTATAAAAAAATTAATTTTATTGATATATATATAAAGTACTTATTATCTGATTTGTAAAAAATATATTGAATAATAAAATGAATTTCTCATTGGATTTCATTAATTGCTTAGTTTTGAACTCAAATAAACGTCAATTTAATTCCTATTAAACAATATATCCTATAATACAATCATAACTCGACGGATGAAATGTTGTCCTCATTATTGATCACATGATCTGATTTATGAATAGCACAACAATTGGCCATTAATTTCATTTTGTCCTCACTTTTCGGTGATGTAAACGACGGCGGAATGAAATTCAAGTCAGTCCTCGAAGACTCCTCTTCTGTCTCAACACAATCCAGACGTTTGTCGTCTTCTTGTATGGACTGAATGGCAATCATGTCATGAATGGGAAGGAAATGGGATTTGTGTTTAGAGCCGCAGAACTGTATAGTTGTTAACGCATTGGGCGTCGACTGGAATGGACTGCATTGGAGCTCGTCTTCAGACGTATCGCTCAAATCATGGTTTGCGTCCAATTGTTTGCGTCCAACAGTTTGGGTGCGATCTGTGAAGGGCTGTAGCGATGATATGACTCCTTTAAGCTCTCGATAGTTCTCCTCGTTTTTAGTAAAGCTTTCGTGAAGTTCGCTCTTCAGGTGCTTTTGGGTACAGATATCAAAATTAGTTTCAATTCAATTAAATAATTGAGAAAATTATTGGAAAAAAAAGTTTCAAAATATAGTCAAACAAATGATGCGAACCTCTGAGAGGTCTTCGTAATCAGTGGCACAGATCTCACAAAAGGTAGGATTTCTTCGCTTTTTTGTGAAACTCTTCTTAACTATTGTCTGATTTTTTGGCGAAATTTTTTGTTTACTTTTAATTAAAGTATTTTTATTACAAATGTTTGTCTCATTTGCGGTCGTATTCGTTGTCTTTGTATTTAAATTATTAATCAATTTATTCCTAACGGCCAGACCTTCGGCCGATTCTATCGGCTCGTCGTTTGGACATTCCTTTTGAACCCTTCTCTTGAGGAACGGACAGATCTGGTCAGTGGTCTCGAAGTTGATTTGAGGCCATTCGTAGAACTCCTTATAAATAGGTTTGTGCTGAAGGCGCCGGTCCTCCACTTTAATGTACGGCCCTTTCAATCGACGTATTTTAGCCGAACTGAGGGCCGAACTGTCGGTCAGCACAGTTGGACTCAAATGGTTTTTGCAGAACTCCAACACATCTATGGCTAGCATTATATTTATGTTCCAATCCCTGGCCAACTCCAACACATCGATCCGAAGACTGGGCATTGGCTTCGCTACCATCTGCTGGTGTTTAGTTAGCAATAGCTTTCCTCTCGACTGAACAGTGCATTCAATCGTTAATTAAAACAAATTTTCAGTTAATTTACAAATAATTAAAATTCGGATTAAATTCAAAATTAATAATAGTTTTCATACAAATAGATCCGAATTCTTGTTCAAATTGATCGGCGACTGAATGGTCTGATCTGTCATCCCATTCAAAGCCGCCAACCGTCGGGGTGTGCCTGCGTTGGGCCGCTTGGGTGGCCACTGGTCTTTGGGCCGGCATGTGATCACATACCGCACGTTCTCATTCAGAAAGCTTTTGATCGACTGAACAGACAATTAAATTAGAAATCAATTGAAATAAAGCCAAAAAACAGGTGAAGACAAGTGAGGATCGGATAAGAGGGAGAAGAATGGGATCAAAGAGAACAAGACATGACATGACATGGGATCACATACTCCGCCCAATTCAGTGATATATTTGGTTAACTGTTTGCAAATTTGTGGCGAATTCTCTAAATCTAAGTAAAAGTTCTTTCCGTCGAAGCCTTTGGCAATCGATTTGCTGTTTGTGTCCATCAGTTGTGCCCACAGTTTGGTCGACACAGATATCAGCTCTACTCAAATCAATATAGACTTGGATTCAAAGAAACTATTTATACATAAAATGAGTCAAACTTTTCGATACATTGTTTAGGTTTCGGTTAAATATAATTTCGGTTTAAATTAATTAAAATAAATATAATATTAATTGAAAACAATTATCAAAAGCGAGTGTTTGTGTGACACAAATCGCGCCTCTATTTCATTGAATGCACTGAAAGCACAAGTGGTTTAGCACTGATAGCACTCCAATCGTGTTTATGCGCATACAGTTCGCGCCAATTATTGTATACAAAATACTTGACGTCTATTGGCTTAAAGTTTAGCTTAACTTCACTACACTTTTGCTTATATTTACTCTTTTAATGACATTTGGATTCAAAATATTTTTTTTATAAACTTTTCATTTCATGTCTTTTCAAATATTTTGCTGAAAATATCTATTTTTTTCTTTTTCTTATTCAACACTTGTCTGAGTTTTTTAGTGAAATTCAAAGGAATTTAATGTTTTATTTGATTCTTAGGATTTCGGAGGGGTTTTGAGTGTCGAGTAGTAAAACTTGTCTGTAGTCTGCAGTCTATGCACTCGTATAGAGCGCTCATTGGCTGTTGGCTACGGATCATGTGATTCGTGTATGACTTCAGTGAGTATTCCTTGCGATCAAACACACGAACCGATTCATCGTTCAGTGTATTAGCACTGCTTGTGATTGCACTGACTGTAAGAGTGAAGAACTGTTTTGAGTCTCTCTTCTGTTTGACTCATATGTTGAACAAAAACAGAGACAAAGTATCGAAGAGTCGATTGAATACATGCGACAAATCATATGTTGTTTTGCATTGACTTTCCCTTCAATTCATTTATTCATTAATTTTGACTTTTATTTACAAATTATAAGAAGTGATTGAATTGTATAGAAATATAACTTTTATTTTACATTATTTTATATTTAATTTTTTGACATTTATTTTGTTTTTAATAATAATAATAATAATCACAAAAAAAGTAATTGAAAATTGATTTTTGTTTTCAAACAATTTTTTGTTTATTTGTTTGAAAACTATTTTCTCTGATATTAAGCATTTTTTTTCTTAACTTTTAATTAGTTTTTAAATTGTTTTTCTATTAATTATTTTTCTGTTTTTGTTTTCAGTCTGTTTTTTGGGACGAAATCACAAAAAACTTAATTCAAAGTCAATATTGATTTAAATGGTTCTGAACTTTGAAGAGAAGACCGAAAGTGAAGACAATTTAAGCTTTTTTTGTGTTTTATTTTTTCGTCACTTCTTTCCACTTGTTTTGAGACAAAAGACTCGGATTTTTGTTTAAATATTACAAACATTGGTTTGGATTCGTATTTGATTTGATTGAACGGTAAGTGAACTCACATTCAGTTCATATGATTTGAACAATAGTTTTACAAATATTTTAATAATTGTTCAAAAAATAGAAATTATTTTTGAATTTGTGTTAATATAATCATTAAATGGTTAACACATTTAGGGCTACGAAACAAAACTTTATTTTTTCCCTTTATTTCTCTCTTCACTCAAATAACGCCCACTTTTTTGGGCAAAACTTTTCTGTTTTGTTAATTAAGTATTTTTTGGGTTTAAATAGTTTTGAAATATTTTTACAATTTTTTTGTGACTAAATCTGATTGAATTGAATTGAAGTAAAAGTTTTTGGAAATGATTTGTTTGAATAGTCTATTGATTTACCGGTAATTCAATTCAATATCTATTTCAAAGCCTTTGATAAGTAAACAGACGTTTAATAAATAAAAAAGTTTTTCTTAAATCAATTTTCATATTATTATTAAAAATATTTATTGATTTTTGTGTTTGTTTTTATCAAAACTATGTTTTTCTTCTATTTTTAGTCATTTTCTTAATGTTTTTTGCGTTAAAACAATTTTTTGTTACGTTTTAACCACAACTGCTATAAAACTCATACTTAATGTCAAACTTTATTTTTCTTAAAGTATTTTAATTAATAGTTTAGTATTTTTGAGTCTTATTTATGAATTTAAAGAATATTTTTTATACCCTTTTATTACATTTGGATTTTTTTTAATGCTTTTTATAGTTCATACCAGAGATTAGTTTTATTTATTTTTCTTTTAAATATTAATCGAATGAATATTTTTTTAGTTAAAAGTCTTTAAACTTATTAAATAAAACGATCGATACGTTCAGAGACGAGAAAAATAAATAAAATTTATTTAAGACTCAAAAAAGATTTAATCAATTTTTAAAGTTTTAATGCGAGAGAGAGAGAGAGGAGAGAGAGAGAGAGAGAGAGAGAGAGAGAGAGAGAGAGAGAGAATGGATTAGAAATTGGAAAAAACTTTTTGATTCGTATGATTGGAAACAATATTTTTCACTTCAATTGATCCGTCGCTTGAATTGATATTCAGTTAATGAAATCGTCTTTTTTTCTGAAACATTGAAAGAGAGTCACAAAAAAAATTAAGTCAAAGATATTTTGTGCTAAAAAAGTATCGAAAAATCCTTTTTAATAGCGTTAGCATTATTTCAGGGCTCAAACATCTAAGGCTTAAATCCCGAGTAAATCCTTCCAAAGATTTTTTGTCTTCAGTCGAAGATTTTTCTTCTTATTCTTCTCTTAAGTTCTATTCGTTTCTGACGACTAAACTCGTTGTCTCTTCTCATTGAGTCTACCAATGAATGTATGGGTTTTGTGAGCCATTGCTTCCAATGGTTCCTATGCTTTGCTAATGTAATGCAATTTATATATCCTTTCATATGATATAATAATATATAATATCATCGGTTCTCACATTTGAGTCTCACTCTGCACACAAACCTCAACACAAATGTTATATAAGTTTATTCTTTCGTTCCTTTCTTTCCTTTATTTTCATTTTGTTTTGGCCTTTGCTTTGCCTTATATTAGACGTCATTTCATTTTATATATGAATCGACTATAGATTTATAGCCCATAGATATCTCATATATCCGTCTTCTGATGTGATTTTCTGCAGACCATACCATACCATACCATAGCGTACACTGTATAGCACTCATGCCCTGTAATTAATACATTCATTTAGACTTTCCGTTCACTACTTTTTCTACTATTTTTTCCTCTAATAGTATTCTATTGATTAATATTATACTAAAAGTTATTTATTTTCTCACTCTTTCTCTCTTTCTTTCTTCGGATCTGATCTCAAATATAATTATTGTCATATTCTTTGTCTTATTCTCTCCTAATCTATGGTTTGGTTTTGGGTTTTGGTTTTGAGCTCCTATTCCGATGATAAGTGTAGAGACGAATAATATTGAATGTCATTTTGTGTGACTCTCTTATCAAACATACACTTCATTTATAGAGACATTCATTGTATGGATGTGTTTCACAATCATTGAAATCCATTATAAACTTGTCTTTTGTTTCTATAACTCCCAGTCATTCCTAATCACAACTCTTTTAAATCCTGATTATTATTATTTCAGTTCATTTTATTTGATTTTTCACTTTTTCTCTCTTTATTTTGATTAGAGTTTCGCTTATTTTCCTATTATATGATTGTTATTACAGTTTCACTATTTTATTATTATTATTAGTTTTTATGCGTTATTTGAGTCTATGTTTGCGCCCATAATGTCCAACACGTGATATAATTTACTCTTATTTTACTCTTTATATCAATCGTTATCTAAATCGCTATTTTTGTAATAATTTTAGTGCGATTTCAGAATTTAGTTCAGTTTTAGTTAAGCTTTTATTATACTGTTCTGTAGTTTAGTTCATATAATACTTGATTTCTTTGTTTTTTATTTTCTATGAAATGAAATACTCGATCGAAGGCTTCCTTTTCAGTATAGCTCAGAATAAGCTCTACTTATTTGGTTGAATGTAATAGAAATATATTTTATTATTTTCTGATAACCTTTTTCTCGTATCTGAATCTGTTTTATGTATTGTAACATAAAAATAGAGATAATATTTTGTCTGACGTTATGTTCTGATTATCGCTAAACCATTGCCGAAGATATTATCGTTCTTTTGGTCCAAACTATACTTTTTTAGTCTATTCTCTTCTCATTGACCGCATTGCTATGCAAACCGACCTAACCGACATGCCGGTACAAGATATCTGAAATTCTTGGTAAGCTGTGAATTCTATGGGCATTTTGTATGCATTTGATTGCATTTTTGATCATTTTATTGCAATTGATTTGTTGACTCAAAAATTTTGGAACTCATCATTACATTTGGCTAAGGATTTCAAAATACATCTATCACACCCTTGGTCATCCCTACACATATCTATTATACAGTACGCGCAAACTTGACATGTATTGCAATTATTAATAGATTTGATTGAATTTAATGAAAATTATAGTAATTATGCAAATATTTAATTATTCGATGCTTACAATTAAATACAGGAAACTATTTAAATGATTGATTATATTGTTCTGAACTCTACGTTAGAATTGATTGCTTGCGAAACATGTTTGTCTCTCAATTTTATTTGCATATCAATTTGCCTTGGTTATACAATATAGCAGTGATGCTAAAAGCTGACTCGCGAGTCATTTACTGAAACATTATTACTGTGTATATGCTATTCGTTCTGTCCTTATGGGGTGTATGTCTTTGTGGAGTCAAGGGAGAGGTACAGTACTGTGCTCTTGGCTAATTTAAAGCATCACTGAATATAAGCATGTCATTTTAACTTGTCACTCTCATGAAGACATGGATGCTTGCGTGCGAATACGGTATACTGTATTTGATTTTAATGCCTTTAATACACTATTGTTTTAGATTCACTCCAAACACGAACTCTTTATGTATTTATAGACAAAACCTTTTTTATTCAATTTTTTTTCTGACAATATATTCATTATTTGATTTTTCAGCGTTTTATTTGAATTTTCAATTTTAATGCAATCTTTTGATGGATTAAATACAGTATTTGATGCCTTTTATTCTCATTTTATTTATTTTTTGTTTGATTTTTCCGGCAATTATTTCCTTTAGATTTTTTATTACTTATTATATTATATTTTATTAAAATTCTTGTTTTTATGTACTTTTAATCTTCACTTTGATTGACAACTCATTTGATTAATATTAGATAAATAGAGGAAAAAGTTTTTATTCTGAAAATTATTTGCTTTTATATTCTTATTCTGTTATATATAATGTCTGAACAGATGTTTATAATTAAAATACTCTAATTATGTGTTATTCACAGTATATATAAAATAGTAATAATAACTAAATTAAACATTAATTCGTATTATTTGTTCGGTTGTTATGTAAACGACTAATAAACTCCAAATACGGGCTCTAATACTGTACTCACTGTTTGTATATTTCAATCCAATGTATTCAATATTACAACTCTATCGACAGGTTATGTCTGTATTGAAAGATGGCTTTTGTTGAGGATATGTGTGAACTGTATTTATGATAAAACTCTATTAAATCATATCTAATGATAACGTCGACTATTAATCAAATGATATTATATTATATGTTATTATTTGATAACTACTTTTGTGCCACGTTTTCAATCGAGACTCCAAATCGACTGCAATATAAGTTTACAATAAATTGTCTATATTTCCACAATATCTATACATTTACTTCGCTATTATATGTATTCATTAATGTGAGTCCAAATATTTTTCATACCTTTTCCTCCTTTTTCTTGCATTTTATTTATTCGATTTTTATTTAATTATTTTCTTTTAAAAGTTTAATAACAAATATTTTGTTGCGATTCTGTGCTAAACCTATGCCTCGAGACTGGAATCAAGTATTTTATTTGAAATTTATTTCTCTTCGAAAGTATTTGTGTTAGTCTTTAGCCTTGATTTTCGGCGATATTTTATTCTTATATTATATTCACTGCTATTCTACAGAGAATTTCCGTCATTTCATTCAATGCGTTATTTTCTATTCAGTTATATCCAGTATTTGTTAATAATTATGATTAGCGGCACAATCATAATGAAAGGACCGGCAGAACTATACTGTGCGCTAATCACACGGACCTTCACTCTAATCAAAGATTATAAAGATTTTATTAATGATTTTCTTCTCCGATTGTCTGTCGCTTTAATTGTCAATTAACTAACCATAAGATTGGGTTATGTTTTGTAGTCTTTAATCGTAGAGAAAGTTCTTTAAAGCAAAACAATATTGTGTTTCGAGAAATGAGTTTTCATTAAATAGTTATGAAATTCCCTTTGAAATTGTTTTTCATTGTTTTTTATTACTTATGGAAAATAATTTTGTATTTTGTTCGTCAATACTCTGTTGAAGAAATACAATGAGTGTATATCGCCATTGGATTCAATCATTTCTTAATTGCCTTTTGATGTGTTTTTTACTTTCTTTTCTATTTCTTTAATCGCAGTCTAACTCTAACTCTTGTATTAATTTTTTTATTTTGTGTTATTTTTGTTGCTTTTTATTCCCGAAATGGAGAGAACACACGAATGTATTGCATGTGTTGTCTGTTCTTTGAGTGAATTCTTTTTTGATTGAAGTAAATACCGATCTATTGACTCGATTGGTGTTGTCTTTCAATCTGATTGCCAGTATGTCTACAAATGTCTTATAAAATCTGTTTTTAGAGTCAGATCTGATGCTTATTAGTTGAGCCAATCGTATATTAATCTGCACTCAAGTCGTGGCCTCTTCTCCAAAGGTCGACAATAAATATTTTCTGAAAATAGTTTTCTTCTCATGTCTTCTCTCTGTTCTCTATCTTTTCCTCTGTTTGTGATGAAACCACTCTCTCGAGTGACTGACTGTTCGTACAACTCGTCGTTAGACCAATAAAACTGGTTTTTCCGGCGTTTACTGACTCTGACTGAAGACTCTTACGATTGAAAAAACTTTAAATAATATCCTCAAATATTTTGTGTATTTGTTCGCAAATACATTAATATTATTATTATTATTTCGATTAGTTTTCATATTATTTCACTTATTTCGGTCAATACTTTAACTTTTATTCTCAAATCAAACAAAACTTCTCTCACAAAGCCTTCAAGGATTTGACTGCATATTGGAATCGCTCTCTCATATGATATATGCCTTACCTGAACATAAACTCAATGTATTTCTTGTTTTATTTGATATTTCCAACTCTATTCTGCATCAAATTATACGCCGAATAAAGTAATGATTGACTCAATCGACTACCAAAAAGGTTGAGTCAATTCCGCTGCCAATCACTTCTGCTTTTTATTTAATATTCTTTCCATTTGTTTAGCAATTCTTTCATTAATATTGTGAACACAACTAAGTTCACGTGTTTTCCCATTTGATTTGGCTTTACTGAGAAAATTGTTTTTTTAAATAAATTCTTGTTTTTATATATATTTTCATTAATTTTTCTTCAGATATCTTCTTCGCTAACATGTGAGCAGACATTCCACTGTCTGTTACATACATTGTTAGCATACAGTGGTTTGCGCTTCAATTTGCAGCTCTTGTGTAGGCTTTGATCGAAATTAAATTGATTTGAAATAATTACATAATTATTATTAAATAATTAAATTGTCTTCTATTCGATTGAATTATTTTAAAGCTTATAATTTGATTCAATTATAAGTTTGATTAGATTTTGAGGTCAAATAAAAAAAATGTACCGAAACAGATGTGAAACACTAATAAACTCATTAAATCTGGAATTAATTTATATAAATAGTATAGTTATAATCAAATGCGAATGTACCGTATATGGCCGACTAGGGGTGGCCAAAGGGTCTACATAACCACATAGAGCTAATTAAGTTTAATTTGATTATACTTTCAATTAGTTAACCAAATTTTGATATGAAAGCACAATTTGACCCTACCCTATAACTCTTGTGGATTGAGCCGAAAATTCGTCATTTTACCTTTCACTAAACTCTCTCTGATTTGGTCGAGCTTGGCCATCCCTAACTAAAGCATATCCTCCATTAAATTTCAATATAAAGCATACAATTATTTATTACCCACATTCATTTATTTTAGATCATTATTTATGAGTTCACAGCTGTGTAATAGAGTTTACATAATTTGTATGAACTCTATTATACAGTATTATTCATATTATCGGTCAGTTTAATATAATAGTGGAAATTATTTCACGAATTCATAGAAGACATTGCTTTAGTACCAAATCATTTGTAGTGAAGTCTACGGCACATGACTAGCAATTTCGAGTGCATACGACTGCATTTCGATGAGTTCATAGCTTTTTCTCTCTTTCCGAATGACTTTCAAATAATCTGATGTCAAGTAGTCTTGAATTTCATTTTCTATCCTATCCTTACATTCAATTTTGTTTGATTTCAGAGATATTTTCGTTGCGTTGTGTTTGACGCCCAAAAAGTACATTTGAAATGCAAACACGAAAACCAGTAATTCGTTTGATTCCGAATACATTTTTTTTGTAATCAAATATTTTTTGCTATTTTTTGCACATTATATGAATTTTTTGCTCAATTTTTTCTCTTCGAATAAATTTTAATTAGAGATGAGATCAACGACTGGTTTAATACTTTTTCTTTTTATTTAAGACGTCTTTTGATGTCTTTGTTTAAGTGTTATAACAAAAGCCGATAATAAGACTATTTTTTTTAAATCCGATTCAATTGTATTATTATTTTTCTCTTTTTTCTTAATCTTTATTTAGTTTTTTGTCTTATATTTTGTTATTTCCCTTTCAGTAGAAAATATTTTTTTCGATTTTTTTGACAAAATTTTTAATTAATTTTCTGTTATTTGTGTTTTCAATATCGAATCGAGTAATTGGCTTCCGATTGAAATGAGTTCTCTGTTTGTAATTTCCTTTACAAGCAATTCATCCGATTGTTGACTATGCAGTCAATTAGTTTTGGTCTATAATTGCATTCCATTCCTAATTAATTACTTGTGTTTAATATGACTGCAATTATTCTCTGATCAAACTTTCCTTTTCATCATATCATCCCTACATTTATTGTGCTCTTCTCTGCACTAGAATCCAATCAATGGGTATATCCACACATTAAGTTCCATTTGACTTAATTCACCCAGACTTGCATTTATTCCATAGACATTCAGTTTAAGTAAGCATTCGATAAAACAGGTTGAAAAATGAACAAGAATTCAATCCGGTTCAATTCTAAATACAACAGTACAAAATGGCCGCTTATTCTGATTCTAACCTGATTAGCAATCGTGTTGACATATGTCCAGTGCTTACACCCTGGTCATTCCCTCAATTTATTTGTTGTTCCGTTATTTGATTTGTGAATACTTTTGTTTCTAATAATGAATTATAGGTTAAAATGAAAATACTTTTCATTTGATTCTTTATATAACTATTTGAAGACATTGTCAAACAATGGCTTTTATTGTCATAAAGTCTTTTATTATTTAATTCACTCCATTATTCTCTCTCTTCTCATGTCATCATTCATTGATACTAAGAATGAAATCTAAATTAAATTCTTATTTTACCCGTCCTTTTCATCGTTAACTTAACTCAACTGAACTGCAAGAAAAGAAATTGAGTTCAGCTTAAAGTTTAATATAATTTATATTTATTCTTATCGTTTGATATAATCATATGGTTTGGGCTATAAGTATAGCCATTAAATCATTAGTCCATTTAATATAACATATTTACTATTAAACTGTAAACTGAAGAGTAAAATAACATTTTTATAACTTAAGCCTTAAATAGTTTGTAAAATAATTTACCTTTTTTTTCATTTATATTTAATTTGCGTTTTAGTTAACGTTTAAATATATATTTATTTTACGGACGACTTGTTTAACCCGTTTTATCACTGACTCCGAGCATAAAACTTATATATAATTTTCAATTAGTTTTTCGACGCCTTTTCCACTTAATTTCGCGTCTTTTCTAATCTAATGAATGCTCTCTTTTCTACTTCTCATTCAATCACTAAAAAGTGTTGAATCGACGCAAAACTTAGTCGAAACTGATTTAACAGTTTTCTGAACTTTTTTCTTCTTCTTTCGGTATTCTTATACTTCATTGACTCGATTCTAGTCTGGAATCCAATTTAATTATTGCGCTAATAGTCTACTGAACAGAGAATAGGAGATGAGATGCGAATATCTTCTCTTCATTCAAACAGATTTATCACACGATTCGGATTAGAGACAACTGTTTTGCTCCGAAATACAGATTTTCTCTTCACTTCTCTTCACTTGTTCTCTGTTTCCTCTCACAGTCTCACTGTCTGTATCGCTCTTTCACTCTATTTTTGAGTCAAACACAATCTTCTCATTTGTGTCAATGATTCCAATTCTTCTTCTTTCATGTCTTCTTCAGTCTCTCCAGAATTGACTTTTCCGATACTGTAGTGTTGAATGCATTGCCATATCTCTGGACCGTTAGCTTCCATACTATGATTATTATTATATTTCACAAATACTTTTCGTTTCGTTTCTCTTTCATTGTCTGTTTGACCAAAAGTCCAGAATATCTCAGATATTATATGTATTGCAAACAAAACAGTATTTGTAATAAACCTGAAAAAGCGTGAGATATAGTGATTCGCAAAACTATAAATGGCTTTCCTTTTATGCATCACTTCTTCACTTCACTTATTCTTCTTTTTCATTGCAATACTATTTTTGTTCACTATTTCTCTCCACTCATCTGATTGTCTAATGATTTTGGTCTTCGCAGACAAATACAAAATTGAATGACTGACGATATGTATATATTTTATGCGTTGTTTCCATACATTTCTATACATTTAAAGCTTAACTCATCATATTTTTGTGAACATAACGACTGATATTTTAGAATATATTTTCTGCTTTCGTCCACAAATTTTTCCTCAATATTGTGTTTCTTTGCATTCTTTTCACTCACTTCTCCTCTTATTTCACTTTTTATTTCCGTTCCTTTTATTCTTATTCTCATCATTCATGTGCTAAACGAAAGTTAAGAATATTCCTTAAAAATACTTGTTTTCATATATTTCTCTTTTGTTATTGCCTTTTAGTGATTCTCTCACTATTTCCTGATTAATCTCTTTCTTTATAATATTTTCTTTTTAATTAATGTGTATTTTTTGCTAATTATTTCAGCATTTTTTATCAATTTTTTTAATTAACTAATTCTTTGAATATTTTTAATTTTTTTATGAATTCTTTTCATCTTTTGTTTACTCGAGTTATTCATTTGGTTTCTGTTTTAGTTATAATATATTTGATATTTAATACTCCGTTTGCTGTTTGTAATGCGAGTGCAATGATCTGAGAGTGCATTGAATTAGACCTAAATATTTGATATTTAATTTTGAATGGAAAAGATGTTACTGTTTCTAATGAATGCCACAAAATAGATAAGAGTTAACGTGTTTCCATGTTCTCCACTATTTATAACGCCTATCATTGTCTCACTCTTTCTATTCAATCGTTTCTCTCACTCTGTGTCCCAACTATTCTATTCATATGAATGTGTTATCTGTAGTGGACTTCCAAATAACGTCAGATCTCACGCAAAATAATTATATATGCATTCTATGCGATACATATAATATGTATTTTGCACTCAAATTAGATATAACTTCTGCTACTTTTAGCCCTATTGTCACAGCAATGACAATCATTCCAAACCCCAATGTATTGTCGATGGCGTGACTTCACTCACTCTTCTTGTTCTTCTTCTTCTTCTTGTGCGGCATTCACTTGTTGTTACTCTGGATATGAGTTCACATATTTCAGGCTAACTATCAATTCTGTAGTCTTTTGTAGCAGAGATTCGGAAAGGGGTGAACAATATAACGCTTAATCGATCCCCAGATTCCTATTTGTCCGCATCTCTGCTGTATATGGTTTGGAAGCAAAAGAATTGTTATTTTTCTATGTATTCATTCATTCAACTCGTCTTATAATTAAATCTCTCTCTCTCTCTCTCTCTCTCTCTCTCTCGCACTCTCTCTCTCTCTCTCTCTCTCTCTCTCTCT
>JAQIWA010000159.1:0-45690 GCA_034693305.1 Eueremaeus valkanovi | reverse complement strand
CTACCCGTTACAGTTATCATACGCCGCCACAAATTTATATATAGAATACATATGTCCTAGGTGATAATTTGCAAAAGAGAAAATCGGGAAACTTCGACACACATACACTAGTGGCTGACTAGTAAATGTAATGACATTTTTGATCTATATTTTCATTTTCAACAAATTATTAATATTTAGTTATTTTCTGTAAAAAGAAAAATTGATCCGATTGTGCAAAAGCTCAACCGATATAAGTCTAGAGATTTTAGACCCAGGATTAGGGATTAAGTGTACAGTAGATGACTCTTATTAGTAGTATTCATATAAATTATAATTTGATTTTCAATTCTTTTAATATTAGATATAAATATAGTGAACAAAATGGAGGTCTCTCTGTGTTGGGTCATTTGAATAGCATTTCACTTCTTTCTAATTGAATTTCGGAATTCAATGAAAGTTGTTCTGAGAAATAGTCGTTCAATCAAACAGAGACTGAATATATTCAGATTAGTTCAAAGGAATGTTTTATATTCTTAATTAAAGAGCACATACTTTGAGAAAAAAGTTTTCATTACTTAATCGAATGAATAATTAATTATTAGACAATCGATAAGTATTTGCTCTAAACTATTAATATTAGTCTATTTCTCATTTATTTTCACTGCTATTAATGCTTAATATTTTTTTTAATGAATAATCTATTTAATAGAGAATTATTTTATTTATTAAAGATGATCAAGATATGTTATGTTGTCAAAATAGAGAAGGTTTTAATCAATTTCTGGGAAAAATTTCAAATTATCACAAAATCTTTCGCTTTTCTGCCGATATTTTGCATTTTGCATAAATATTCGATTCTTTACCCACCTGTGCACCCCTTCGACTATACATAAAAGCTTTCCATTGATTATTAAAAGCGAATATCAAGTTTTGAGTTTATCATAGAGTCTGGGTCTTAACTTATACAGCTGTTTCCTTCCGTAGCTCAAACTTGTTGTCTGTGCCTAAACTAAAAATAAAATCCCCTTCCGATGAATGAAATATGCATTGACTTAATTAAATCTTATCCATCAGTGAAACCAAGAATAAAAAGAATAATTTTCAGATATAAAGTTGAGACAAACAAACCTATCGACTAAAGTTCATTTAAGATCACAATTCTGTGTATCATAAAAATTATGAAAAATAAGAAAAAACAGTTTATTTATTTCCATTTCATAATAAATTGACCTCAGGTCAGGTAGATTTTCTGTTTGGACCATTCAGTTCTAAGCGATTCAAAATAATTCAAATAAAAAATACTCAAAACAGATTTCTGGATATCACCTAGATGTTACTAGTATTTGTACAAACAAGTATTTGAATTCTAAACTGCAATTTTGAATTGAAAGCCAATCATTGATTTGCACTATGTATTGCTATAATTTCTATTGACCAGTAACATCTAGGTGAAATCTAGAAATCTGTTTTGAGTATTACTTATTTGGATTATTTTGCATTGCTCAGAGTTCATTTATCCCTGCTGGTTTTCATTCTAGAGCATGATGAAATATGCAATTTTGCAGATATAAACTCAACCTTAGCAAAAATGAGCAAGTTTTCGGGAAAATCCTGATATATGTTTTGAATATTTTTCATCAAGGATCATTTTGAATAGCTAAAAATTAAATTATCCCTAGTGGTTTTTGCTGTATAAACAGTGTTGATTTTCTAGCACAGGTGCAGCACCCGTAAAAAATCGCTAGGTGAAAAAATTCTTTGTTAGTTGCTTTGCAAAATTATGAATTTTCATTGAATTATCTTTTCTAGTCTAGGCTCCAGCTTCGTTTAAGCGTGTCAGGGTTTTTTGTAAGGCTGTACAGTATGTTCTCTTATTTCTGATAACTTCTCATCTTTTCAATGATTTTATATCAGTTTTGAATCAAATAATTTTTTGAATAAAAGTTTAATTATTTATTCACAAAATTATTTTAATCTCAGCTCTTGTGCTAAAGTTTATTGATTTCAAATTGATATGTAATCGTCGAAAGAAATAAGAAGTTATCAAAAATAAGATAACAGACATTACAGAGAGTTGAACACACATTAGATTCCTCGTCTGTACATCGATATTCTGGTAAGAATACAAGCACTTACTGTATGTTCTCGTTTATAAATACAGTACTGTATATAGTATTTGAGATATAATATATTTTAGAGCTGTACAGCACAGGTATTATTTGATTTAGCCTGAAATACACTGTCAAACACGATAGCACTAAAAGTTTTTAAAGTCATCTTTAATTTTCTCTTTTAGTTCGAAATTTCAGGTTTGGATTCAAATGTAAACAAAATTAATTCAAATTTCGAGTTATATATAAGTTTTTCTGTTGATTGCAAATCTTTATCGCATATATTGATTCAATTTAGACAAAATTCATTCATAGGTTTCATCAGAATTCGTAGTTTGAGTTAAGTATCGAATTTCACTTCTTTAGAGAATATATGAGGAAAGTCGTCAATAAAGTACAGAATATATTGATCTTTGAATTAATTGTATATAAATTGTAAGTTGTTTTCGATTTTGTTAAATAATGTGCCGATAATTATGTTACAGTGATTTTTGCCCACATATCCCATGCACTTCAGTTATAAGATTATAAGTTATAAATAGAGTTTAAAGAATAAAATGATTGTTGACTTAAATATTTTTTTTGGTATCTCTATATCTTATAAGCACAGGTATAGAAGAAATCGACCAAGATTAGTTGAAATATTATATGTTCGTACAATATAATTGTAGCTTAAATATCAAATTGGATCTTTAAGGACATTAATCTAGAATCAATTATATGACATACCTGTTCGGGGAGCATGGGTACATAGCTCCTGGAGTGTTGTCGCCCACTATATCTGAAAGGGGGCGCATCGCCTGTGGGTGTGGATGAAGCGGACGAGTCTTTGAAAGATAACTCGGAATAAC
This sequence comes from Eueremaeus valkanovi, assembly GCA_034693305.1. Classification (NCBI taxonomy): domain Eukaryota; kingdom Metazoa; phylum Arthropoda; class Arachnida; order Sarcoptiformes; family Eremaeidae; genus Eueremaeus; species Eueremaeus valkanovi. Next base: position 42,746 of record JAQIWA010000159.1, on the reverse strand, counting down.
TCCTGTTTCGGCTGAACTTCTCTCTGAGAGACTTAGTGCGGGCACTGATCCCAGATTTGCACAGATTCATCATATTGGGCACATCTATACTCTTCAATCAATTCTTCGTCTCAGTTGTCATAACTATAATCAAATGAAAGTCAAATAAAATTAATTATAGCTTAGTTTGAAATCAATATGAAATATAAATAAAATAAAATAAAATGAATTTTCAAATAATTAAATGCAAACAAATAGTGTGACCAATGTTTTAATGATGTTTTATCATATTATTGAATAATTTAACTAATTTACTAAATAACAGAAAATTTTTCTTCTATGACAGTACACACCGTATGTATGCAAAGCATAGATAAAATATGCAAAAAAATATAAATACATTTAATTTTAACATTAAATATATTTTATTAATGTTAACATCGGTTACAAATCTAAGGCTTAGAATACATAATTAGAAAATAGTATTTCAGATGAAAACGTGATTATATTGTTTAAGTCAAACACATTTTGTTTAGTGTCTAATAATTCAGTATAAAAGCCAACAAATATTAGAGGTGTAACAGTTGCCAAAGAACAGAGCAGAGCACAGGTATTCAACTGTTATGAATACAATTCCTAATGCATTATATTCTATATTAAATATTTATATAAATATTTTAAGATTATATCAAATATTCATAATTTCAGATATTTTGGTGACATTCTGTGAGTTACCGACATATTTATACAATGATAGGCAATGAAGGGTATAGGGGGTCTACCCTCTGTGATTTTGGCTGAGGCCTACCCCTCCCTCCCTCTATTTTTCGATGTTTTTAAGGAAAAACACGAAAATGGGGGCACTTTTGGGCCCCTTTTGGCAAAATCTTTTGGCTTACCCCATGTCGTCAGACCCATTGCCTATCTCTGTATTTATAAGAGTGTCACCCAAGGTATCACAGAATACAATCTATAAAGTATTTTGGATCGTTCACCCGGCTCACAAACACTTGAATATTTGCATTCAATTATTTAAAGAATATTCTTATGAATTAATTTCAATATTATTACAACTGATTATACAATAGATTCCGATAAATAATTTGATTTCGATCTATTCCTATGAGTATTCTTTACGTTGTTTTCATTACATAAATATGAGCTTGAATAATTTACAATACGGGCTCAAAAAACAATGCATACACTAATGAATATCCTCTAAAATAGTGTCGCAGAGAGTATTTGAACTGATTTTTGATTGATTCCAACCAGTTTTTGAATAGAAATATTTTAAAGAACAATAAAGCTAAAGTAAACTATTATGATAATGCATCTTGATGCTCTCTATGTGAATCATTTTAAGTGAGCTGGCTAAATGAATCTCATATTCATAATTGAGTCGAACAAAAGAATTAGTTAAACATTAAGTATAAAAGACTACGAAAATGATTAAAAATGTATAAATTATGTTAAAATATTCAACACTTTTGAAGTTGAGTTACGATAATAAAAATGATTGAGTGATATAGGAATCCTGGGACATATTCTAACACATTCAGGACATAATGAAAATATCACGTATTCTTCAGAATATATTGGGAATCAATGAATCGATTGCTACGAAAATCTATAAATTTATTGAAAATCCAAAGCAATTGTAAAGTTATTTTGTGTACTGTTTTCAAATCGAAAGAAGTCATTATGTTTTGGAAGAACGATAAATGATATTATTTGGATAGGAATTGTGCAAGGTGCAAACAAATATAGAGAAAAATTAAAATCAAACAAACAAATTGTTGAACTGTTAGTTTAGTAAACATCGGGAATGTCATCAGTCATGACTCATAATTCCCTGAAGAATCTGGATTTGATGCAACTCTTTATCTAAACAATGATCGATACCGTAGTTGTGTCACTGCTATGCCATTCCGATTTACACCGTAGAACCAGTGCTGAGTTACAAATGATACGGTACTATTTTAAAATTGTTATCATTCAACAACTCGACTAATAGTTAAGCAAAGAATATAACGGAATATAAGTACAGAGTTTTGTCTGAAACAAAGCAAATATAGGCTTAGAGTCAGTGCAACAAAAGCAGTGAAAGCAGTGAAAGATGATTGAAATTATATGACTTATATAACTAAAGTCAGCGCTAATAACGACAATCTATTCACTAGTTATACAGAACGGTATAAATAAGATAATATGACATTTCTGGCTAAAAATCATGAAAAGATAGACTGTTACTATTTGTGCAGATGAGCTCAGGTATATTTATGGAGTTCTGACTGCGTAATGCTGTGGAGAACATAGGATAGTCTAATGAATTACTATAAGAGTGAAGTGAACTTGAATTAAATGATAGAACAAATATATTATTCATTTGAATTATTTATTACTCTCTATTGTGTTATCACTGATACCAAACATTAGATCTGCTTTCAGTTGACTTTACTTTTGTTTTTAATGAAATAGTGGTTAAACTGAATCCACTTTTGTGAGAGACAAACACAACATTTCTTTACTAAAGGTGACCAACAATTCTATTCATTACATCGATTATTATTATTATTATTATTATTATTGTTTATTTTTCACAATAAATTCATTCTCGTATTCGTCTGGTCAATAATATTCCGTTCAATATAATGAGCAAGAGCAGTGTAAATCAGTTGCCTATGAAGATTTCTCATGTGTTTTCATAACATATAATTGAAACTTGCTCAATTTAGGGTGCATTTCTGTGTTTATAAAGGTTAACAACAATTTGGATCGAATTCGGACAAAACAATCGGAATTAATAAAAATTTATGAATACAACACAAATACAGTGATGTCTATTGCCATTCATAGAACTCTGGGTCAAATTGAGTTTGAGCAGAATAGGTTGCTCCATTGTAGCCACCCTTGTTTTAATCAGTAAAGCTTTATAAGAATTTCATTTAATTTCTTCGATATTCTGAATGTTTTGACATTTAATTAAATATTTCTAATTATAGTTCCAATTAATAGAGTTTATTGAATGGAAGCGAATGAGAGAATTGAATGCAATCATCGATCAGTTGATTCCAGAAAAAGTAATTGTTTTTATTCACTACCTGTTACTCAAATGCTCCTCATCTGATCATCTGATCATCTGATCGTCTGATGAAATTGCAATTCTGGACATTTCGTGTGGAAAAGTGCTTCGTTTTAGTGACGACTTTATTGGTTAAAAGCTTTCAGTTATTAATACATAACATAACAAAAATTAAAGCATTTTCTGAGAGCACGGAAAGCATCGCAAGAATAACATCGAATGCTTTAATCCATTTCTCCAGCGTCTGAACGGTTCGCTTCAAAACAGTTCTAACAAAATGTTAACAATTTTATTGAGAAACCAAATATTAAAATGAGTTGTAAACAAACAAAATATTAAAATAACACTTGAATTGATTCTATAATTTTCTTCATTCAATCATTCATTCGTCTGTAAACTCGCTTATACTCAATTATATGTCTGTTTCAGATACGTCGTGAATATTCGCTCAACTTGTCCGGGACAAGTGGTTGCAAAAAATGACATCATATGTAAACATGAATTTAGAATCAATTGAATCCAAATTTAATTTTATTTAATTAATAGCTTCAGCTTTGAGTTGAGTTTGATATACGGGTTGATTGGTATTACCAGATGTTCGATAGGGAAGGCATACAAAGCTCTGTAAAATTCAGAGCTATTTGTCCTTAAAGTGCAAACATTTATCTTATTATTGAATCAAAATATTCCCGAGTTTTAAAGCATTTAATTCTCAAAATATTGTTTGCCCATAATTTTGTACTGGATGCTTCAGATTATGTCTTATAAATTCTTACTAACTATACAGGGGTCAATGGAGACTCTAATTGAGTTGGTTTCAATTGATCTTTGTAATTTAGTTCGGGTGAAATTTCAATTTCGTTAGGAAAGTCAAACAATTAAAGAATGCGATAATGATTTGAGTCCTATACGACAGCCATACAGCCATGTCCTCACATACATCAGCGCTATGACCATCTACTCCAACAGTCAGCTCACAAATGGTTAGATTAGAAGTTTTAAAAATTTTTAATCATAACCAAATCTCTCTCTCTCTCTCTCTCTCTCTCTCTCTCTCTCTCTCTCTCTCTCTCTCTCTCTCTCTCTCTCTTCGTTTAAACATTTCAATCAATCAGATTATTATAATTGAAGTAAAAATATTGTTATAAGTATTCATCCGAACAAATGTTATTCATCGACGATATGAGGAGATAATGATTGCAAGTCTTCTAAAAATAAATAAATCAATGCTTTGATATAAATAGAGTTTGTTTACACCAATCATATTCATATAGATTTCGTGTTACTATAGAATAATTGACTTCTTATATGACACAAATGACATCAATAGATACAGTATCTGTTTTGCTCTTGAATAGCCCTGAATAGTTAGTCACTTTTTGTTTATTAGTGTAATTGTAGGATGGTCACTTCTTTATTATGATTTTCGAATCAAAGTTCTATATATTTATTAAAATTACGAGAATTCAGATCTGATTCCAAAATTATAATCATATAAGACATTAGAAATTTAATGGTATTTTCGATTCCAATATATTCTGTGCTATACTATACAGTACTAACTCGTAAGACCTATAATAATGTTGCAATTTATCCCAGATGTGAGGTGTGGTCACCCCAGTCACTTTTATCATACATTAACGCTCCTTCTTATAGATATTATATAGTCCAACATGATAAATAAGCAAAAGGAGTGGGGTGAGATATTATTTATTCAAAAACTGAAAGTGTTTGGAATTAGTGTAAAATTAATACTGATTTTTGTGATTTGATCTAAACATTGAATCAGAATTGTTGGTCTCATAAACTATGCCCTGATATTAATGATATTACAGTTTCTATTCTATAGACACGGCATGTATTCTATACTGATTTGGTTCTAATGAGTTCTTTACTCGACCAGAATTCCGGGTTTTTCATGAGACTAATCCATGTCATTAGAAGTTATTTTTAAATTTTTAAGAAATCTATGATTAAGTATAATTGACATCAATTACTTTTATTCTATAATTTCATTGTATTATATCCAGGGGGGTTTGAAATTTCATGAAATATAAATACGAGTGAAATATTTCACTGAGTACTTAAATATTTCATATAAAAGTGAAAAATATAATTAAATATATGATTAAATATAATTTTATTGATATAATACAAATAATGTTTTAAATAATTAATTCTCAACTATTTTAGCATTTATTAAGAATATGGTCTTTGATCCGGGTTAAATTTTTACTAAATGTCTGACTACAAAACCTTAAAACAATTTTTACCATTAGTTTCATTAACATATTTGTGAAATCGCTTCTATTTTATACACATTTATTAATAAATTAAAATATAATGACTCATAATAATGAGTAAACACAGTATTTACAGAAACATTTTGAAAATAAAAACACATGTTTTTGCTATAATATTCAAATCCTTTTCTATAAATACCAGAATTTTATATTACACCTTTCACGAAATGAAAAGATATTTGTTGGCAGTGAAATATTTCAGTAAATTTCAGTGAAATCTATGTATTTGACCCTCAAAAACCTTAATTATATCGTATTAATACTTAGAGTCAGCAAATCTATTCTGAGCAAAAATGTAGATAAATTTAATGTCGGATTTATGCCTTATTCTGCTCTCTAATGGAATAATTAGCGCAAAGATGAGACGAATAGCACATGAAATAGGAATAAAAGCTTTTTATGCTTTGATCCATAAAACTAAATGAAAGGAAAAAAATTTGAAATAAAGAAATCACTGAATTCTGGAATTGAATCGGAAATGAGAATGTGATGAATACAGTGACGAATACAGTAATGAAACAAAACGCTATGAAAAGTCCTGCAAAATTAAAACTCATAGAAATGGTTGTGTATTTTATATTTGGAAAAGTTATTGCCATTTCTGCCATAAGCTATGAACAAACAAAAGCACTCCAATTATCTCTTTTCCTGAGAGCTCTTATTTTATTGAATTTTCATTTCTCTGTAACAATGCATATATTGAAACGAATTGTATGATTCAAATATAGTTCATATGAATACATATTTTTTAATTATAAATAACTGTTGAAAGCCTATCGACCGAAAAGAACAATTTGTCTCCAAATTCTCATTGAATAGAATTAGAAAATTTTGCTGATTAGGTAAGAAAAAATTATCATCTTTATTATTACACAAAGATTAGCAAGCTATTTTAGTAGAGCTGAGGGTGTAAATTATAAATTGGGTCAATTTTCTAGGAGAGCTCAGAAATTTAAAAACGACTAAGGTACATATAAGACATTAAGCAACTAAACTTATAGCAGCTACAGTATTTCTGATTGCCATGCTTATTGCTCACTGATCACCCTTGCTCACCTATCTTATGTTATAGCAGTCAAATGTTTCGCGACATACCGTATAATCAATATTTCGCGAAAGAATATTTCAAAATTGAATAAAGTGTTTGAAAATCTTTTCTAACTTTTGATAATAAGAACATCACAAGTACTCTGCTATTAGAACAAAGAGCCAGGTCTGTTAGGTCTGTTGCAAGATAATAAGGAAACAAAGAAAAACTAATTGGTTCAAATTAATCACTTGGATTGAATTCTTTTCACTCGTTTTTTATTCACTTCTTTCTAATTTAAAAAATAGAATACGTTTTCAATTTGAATGGTTTTTGTTAACAATTTTGAAGAAAAAATTAATGAATGCATTCAAGAATTGTTGAGGAAATCCATAGTTTTTGACTTTACTTTTGTTCTGTTCTTATAATACTATTATCTTATTAGACGTGAAGTTAATGTCTCAAAAAAGTTTGTAATTCATTGCTTCTCTTCTTATGTAACTAATGATTATCAGAGATATGAATCAAATGACAAAGAACCCATTTTAAATGTAGTCCATATGATATCATGTCATACATAGAGTAAGTTTGCGCCAAAATATCCATAACTATAATATTCGTACTGTAAGTCATTTATTTGCGTTCAACACAACTAATGCGCCAAAAATGCATTAGATTATTGAATTTGATATTTGACACAAGAATACAGAACCTAATGGATTGGCATCTGTACTGTACTGTACTGTACCGTAAAGTGTGCGCACATTTCTCTTGTTTCACATTGAATTTATCCAGATTATCGAGTATTGCTTCGCTTATTAATGATTATTTATGGCTTTAAAATTGAAGTTTTAGTAAACAAATCAATAGATAATGTATTGAAAGATTATGATAAATATTTTTAAACTACGTATTTTAGCTGAACATGTCTTCTGATATTCATATACTAATAGGTTTTATATAATATTTCACTTTTATGTCTATTTTTATGAATATGAATGCAAATAATGAATAGAAATATATTTTCATTTAAACAGAAAATCTCAAAAATTATATAATATGTTCAGCATTTGTCACACTTGCAAATGGATTCTCTATATATTCAGTGCAACTTTTGTGTGGATTTAGAGACACATTTGTAAAGTAAAAAATTTTACATTATATGAGAAAATCGGAGCAAAATATTCTTAATTGAAGAGTGAATTTACAAATATTTGCTTTTTCTATGTGTTTGTATGTAAACTAATTATAAATATTTATGTTATAAGAATTTAGTGTCGCTTTAGATTGAAACAGAATATTAAAACAACTCTCGGTTTAATATACTTCAGATTATTATGAAGTTTAGATCGAAAACAGAAAAAAAACTTTCGTATAATTATATAATCATTAAATTAGAAGTTATTATAATTTTTGATTACAATCTATTCCATGTTAATGTAGTCATCTATTCATATAAATCCTCAAATCTTAAAAACTAATGTAAAGACTATTAATATTCTCTTCAATATTTCTCTTGACTCGTATTCAAAAATCCCCCTGAACAAAAATTGGCAAAATTGCGCAATTCATCTCTCCCTGTCTTAGAAGTCGGCCCAACTCTGAGTATTCGTATTAATTATTCTTTTTTAATATAATTATTTCTAAATAAGTAAATAAAAAATTATATTGAATTGAAAGCAGCCAGTACAGTTTTGTTTAGGCAATATATTGTAGACGCTTTCACTTGACTACATCACCGTTTCAACTAACAATTCAAGTGTTCTAAACACACACTCTGACCCATCAATTGATGTGGACTCAACTGCCAAACAAAATCTACAAAATGTACTGGCTCTATAAAATATAACAAAATAAAACCCTGAGCCATCGTAAAGAAAGATGAAAGATTTGATTTAATTATTTTTATTTTGTTGATACATATTATACATGTATTAATAGTTAAAGTCAGGTTAAGTACAGTATTAGTGTATAAGTAAAGAATATTTTCATTGAATTGTATTCAAGTGACACAACTCTAATGAATTCATAAAATATGTGTTTCTGTTATTTAAATTTTAGGTGAATTAAAGACAAAGGCACTAGGTGTGTTTTGTATGAGGTCTTAGAGGACTCAGTTCAAAATTCCTGTACTTCAATAAACATTATGGGTGATTAATATGAAATTGGATGTGGTTCGTTTGGAAAGTGAAGAAATAGTATATAATTACTTATACAAGTAATGGACTCTATCGGAGACTAATTAACTTCAAAATTAGCATGCTAATACTTTCAGTAGATTACGCTAATATTGGAACATCTTTTCTGTTCATATTATATCTTAATTCTTACAAAAAGCAATTCGGGTGCTGTTCAACAGAATTTCCAAACATTATTCACCATTTTTTAAGCAAATAAAAGTAAAAGTTAATCAATTGAGTCATAAAACAAGACCGAACAGTAGTATCACCACTTTCTCTAGTAGTATTTATAAATAGGTTATTTTAATCATGGGCTTAATCCAGTTGGGTATGAAAGGGAAGCTATAATCAGCCTTTCCTAGCCTTAACCAGACCTTTCCTGCCCTTTTCAGCAATTTCCTAGGCAAATTTATAATCACCTTTTTCAATGAAAGTGGTGAAAAAAGTTTTTTCCCATTAATTCTTTTGTAATCAACAGATGTCAAACACATGTATTTTCTTGAAATGGAGCCAGGCTTAATTGAAATGTAAACTCGATGAGATCAGTTCAAAAATAATGATTGCATTCAAGAAAGTTCTTTCATAACAAGACAGATCTCACTGTCAAAGATCCTCTCAGTTGTACATATTTTTCATTAATTTCATTATTCAGACAATGAATTCAATAATGACCAAGATGGTAGTTCTTAGTCAGTCAGAGTATTTGATTGTGAAAATCGAAATGACATGTTTCACATTTGGAATATTCACACAAAGCCTGAACCAATATAACTGATGAAAAATATTCTGGTTGATACCGAAATTGTTGAAATAAAATAAATAATCTTGATACAATTTAGTGATTGTAAAATTGATAGTCCATATAGTGTTGACTATAGCAACAGGTGAGTTTGTTTACTGCATTCAAATAGCCAGGGGTCTATTGCCTTATCCGGCAAACTTTTCTCTGAAATGTCATTTTTATTTATCGACTCATCGCTTGTTATACTCGGATGACATTTACAAAATTGAATTTCACTTTTCCTGAATTGAAATCAATTGTGGATTAGATGTTAGCGAATGAATGACAATATTTTTATAACAGATTCTATTTTCCTAATCAGATATTCTAATGGTTTGAAAGCCGTGTTGTTTAGACAATAACTTAATTTTACTTTTTGTCTGAATTAATCAATTTTTCCCAAACAGTGAAGCATTAACTGAATACAAGATTTTCTCATTGCTATAATCGCTTTAATATCGATTTGAAAGTCTGAATATTAATTATACAGAATGTGCACAAATGGCCACAACTGAGCAAAACTGGACACAATTGGCTCTACATCTTACTGACCAATGTCTGATTGCATTTTTAACCCTTCTGGGTCATCAAAACCATAATCAAAAAATACTTTCTTACTCTATGTAGTATAAGCAGCAGACATGGGCAATGGGGGGTCAAGGGGGTTTTGGTTCACAGACCCCTTGTTTTCCTCGCGGGGTTTTAAGAACACTTTATTTCTCAATGATTAGTCAAGGATATGATATAGCCTTACTCATAATCACGCGTACATAATCATAATCACTCATTGAATTGATATAACAGAAAATATTGTCTTTATTTTGTAAATAAATGTTTGTCTATTCGTATGGATTTCAATCAATTATTGATAGAATGAATGCACAAAAATGTTATGTTATGTATGAATGCAAACATAAGTTTAAACTTTAAAGCATTATATCAATAAATATTTTCTAAAAAAGTAATGCATGAAACAATTTTCAGGTATATAGTAGTCAACGAACTTTTTAGTACATATTTCAAAATGAGACTCATCTACCTACAATAAGTAGATGTCATATATTTCAGATTTTTATATGGATTAAAAATAATCTGATTTGAAGGACAATCTTGTAATATATTGCGGATTATGTCTGGATGTCTGCAAACTTTTTACCCGACTTTATGACTCGATTTTAAGTGAACAGAAGATATTGCGATAAATACACGAATTATTGTCAATTGTAAAATATACCAGTATAACTTTTTCAGTCAATTTATTAAATAATTTCTGGCAGTCCTGAACTTATTTCCCGCAAAAAGTATGCCTTATTTGAATCGATGCCATATATTTGTTATTTCCGGCTCATTTTGAGGTTTATGTTAGTCAGGTATAATGGACAACCCTGAATACTATGAGAATTGCATTCATCATGAATTGAACAGTTTTTTGGTCTTATGATCTAAATGTAAATTTCTATTTACTTAATGCCTGAAAGAATCGACAAATAAAAGGATTACTTTGGGTTACAATCAAATATTTTGATATATTTTACGCGAGAAATATCAGTCAATTGTTTAGAGTCTATAGTTTAGGTCTTGTTATTATTGTTTTCAAAGTGACAGAACCTATAATATAAAAGACATTCAAATAAAACTTTGATTTTGAAAATCCTCATTTTGACCCCTTTCAACCCATTTACCCACACTAACAATATTTTTATCCTGTTTCTATCATTATTAGCAATATTTTAAGGCAAAAAACTTAATTAAAAATACTTTTTTTGCCGATCTGTGCCATTAATTAAAGTGTTTGTATTCAAAGCATTTTATAAATTGTAAGTAAATTTTAAAAAATCTGAATGAAAAATGTGTAAAAATTTGAGTCTGTTATCAACCAAAAAAGCTGTCAGCTCTAAACTTAATGTAAAGTTATAATCGACTTTGATTTTGGGCACTAAATATATTTTCGTTACTTATTGTGAAACTTAAACCCAGTCATAAACAAATGTTAAAAATCCGTTACTATTTGTAATTATAGTACTTTAATGTATATGTAATTACTAATTAATATTTCAAAAATATAAATTCAATACTTGTTTAACAATTTTGCACTCAATTTCAATGCTGTCGTACTCTATACTGTATACATCGCGACACCATAGACGAGGAACATATTTATTAAAAGAATTAATCATCATTGATAACGCGGGCCAATGATGGTTCTTTCTTTCTTTCTTGAAACTAGGCCTCTTGTCAATAAGGACCTTCTCTTCAGCCTAAGTATCTAACCCGTTGTTGGCAAAGACTCACCAGGCCTTGGTATCCCGGTGTATATTGAACTGCATATCAGATTAAATAATTGCAATCATTTCTAAATCTCTACTCATTTTATTTGTATCTTATATTGTATAGCATTCTAGTCAACAGATTTAATGTCTATGAGAAGTGTAGATTCGCACTATTCTGCACTCCTTTGGTTTAAAGTTGTACAATACTGTAGAACAGTTCACTGAAAGTTATTTGTTTTAATCAACCTTTTGGTTGATTACTCTCCCATTTATTGGTGAAAGTCTTTTAATCCATAATCTGATTGCATTCCAATGGCTTTATATCCCAATCGATTGGAAGCAAATCGTTCAAACTTTTTCGCTCTCGACTACATTTCCTTCGATCCGAACTTATTTCAGATATTTGGGGTTGAGATGATCCATGTACACTAGGTCAGAGTCAGGAAAGTCTTCTCCGAAATAACCCTTAGAATTTGGTGCGAATAAATCCCCGTTTGTTTGGCGCGAAAACTACCCAGAGAGCCTTTTTCATAATATTATTTTTTAAATGCGGCCAATCCGGTTCTGTACTGTATGGGCACAAATCGATTAATTTCATTAAATTTTCTAACAAGATCGGTCAAAAAAGTGTTCGGTGCAATTTTTGAACCATTTTACCCCTCATTTAGCCCTTATATTTAGAGACAAAAATTCATTGTAGAATTTGCAGAATGACTCCAATATTATAGGACTAAACAAAGCATTCACTCAATGCTGGGCCAGTGGGTCTCCAAAATGAATAGACCTTTACCTTAAGAATTGGCTGATTTTAATTCATTCAATCTTCTATTGATTTCAATATAATTCGCAATATATTATTGAATATTAGCAGATATTAGTTAGAAATATTAGCATGGTAACCTATCTTTGATAGAATAATTGAGTTCAGTTCAACTTAAAGCTATCATTAATTTAATTGTGCGCTTAAACAAGAGATCATTAAAATATATCCCTGATATGAAGTCACACATTCCGTCAAAGTTTAAATATTTGCATATTTTTTGAATAATTTTGTCGTTAATAGTAATTATAAGAATTATCAGAACTTCACTACCAGTGATGTGGAAGATATGTAAAAACGATAGCATTTTTTGCAAACCCAGTTAAACCATAGGATTTAAGTCTACATTTTTGTCAAACCCTGTGAAACAAATCTGATTGCAGTGAAAGTCAATTGAGAGCATACCTGACTCGAGAGTGGTATTGTATGGCTTAATCACAGGTTTGTGTCCCTGATAACTATATAAGTAATATCATCATTCAATTTAGAGTTTAAGGCTTAGAATATAAATAATCTGAAGTTTAAAATAGACTATTAATTAGCGGAATGTATGCGCAATATCTGTGTGCTCTTCAGAATTGAATAAATAATCAAAAAATACTCATTAATGATGTTGTTATGAAATCTGGTTAAGAATTTAGGAAAGAATAAAATAATAGAATAAAACCGTCTTTTTGTCTGAAAACACATTATCGGACAGAAAAATGTATTTCTCATTAAATCTAAGTGTGTTTAGCGTTCGATAGAAATCTCAGACAAAGATATTTGATTTCTTCTCAAACCTTATGGGAAAATATTTTAAGTGAATTGTGTTTCAAATATTCTATAAAAAGAGTCGAAAAGATTTGTGAATAAAAATGCAAAAGTTTTAATTCAATGGCGTCTATGAAAGTCTGCAACGAATATGATATTCGTATCATATTATCAGTTTTGGTCATCAATTGATTCCAATTCAAGAAATATTTGAACCAATTCTGCACAAAAATATAGGACAACAATACTGTGAACAAGATCAAATAAAGAAAAACAGAATGGAAATACTAGATTGACCACAATATGTTGATTGAGCATAGTAAATTTTCATATAGAAATAAGCCTGACCAGTGACCACACTATGTATAAAAAGAGATAAATTGACTTATTGTGAAAATATTGAGGCATTGGTTAATTGAAAACAAATCGAAATAAATTGAATTGTTTTATGAATAAAATATGAATTGAATAACATTTTCATATTATATAACTTACACTGTATTTACTTGAATACTGTGCTGTATATGCTATGGAAGACAAACAAACAATATCTGTATATCTGTTGATAAAATATATCAAACGAATAAATGGTTGGACAGCAACCCATACAAAGAATTTTTTAATATACGAGTATTTTCGCCTCAATAATACCAAATCAAGAATTCAATCAATCGAGATCTTGTATCTAATCATATCAAATATTAATTTTAAAGGATGAGCTGCATCATTTTTATATAGCACTAAATCGTGTCTCCCATTTGTTTTCTCTATTGATTTATTATTATTATTGTTTAAAATTTTTTGTTCGTTCGCACAAAACAAACCAAAAGAAGACTAAATAATTAAATTGAAATACAATTCTTGGAAAATACTTTTGAGATTAAAAAGTATTAAACTTTTGTGATATTAGTATTTCTTTAATAAATGTCAATTATTTTTGATTATATCCAATCAAATATAAACTACAAAAATATTGTATAATTTTGAATGAATTTAATTAATACATTGTAAGCATCCTATACTTATTTAGGCTCTGGTGCTTTAATTGTTCTCAAAAATACTTAAAATTAATAAAAATATTATTTTTATAAAAAAATGGTTAAATAATTTGCTACAATTGAGTGGAAAGGCTGACAATTGAGAGAATTAAGAGCCTTTGCAAGAAATTGCCGGACATTTGGAAATGAAATGAACGAAGCATTTAATAGAGAGCACAATATCTGCTACATATGTATGCGATTGCAATGTATTGTACTGTTTGTGCAATCTATGAAATATTGCATTTTATTCGAAACATAAAACGATTTTCAAAGTTGTTTTTGAAATCGCAAAAAGTATAATAATATTGCAATCGTTCGCAAGAATCGCATTCTTTAAGCAGTATATGAATAAAAGCCTTCAGAATATTCTATACGTTAGGAATGGAATCAAACCTACCTGTGTACAATCTGTACAATGTGCACTATGTGTACACTCTGTAGCAATCTGTTGATCGGTAAGTCACACAATTCATGAATTGCTTATCACTTAATGTTACAAAACATATATTCACTAAAATATAACTTATTCTCTGATTCAGATCACCTGAAAGTTTAACATTGAAGGCATTGGTTGAGCGCTCGTATAATACCCAACATTATTAGAATGCTTTCAAAACTAATGTTAACAAAATTGTGTTACAGTTGCGACAAAACTATGTTATAGTTGGGCTACTGTTCACTACTCCTAAGCCTTACCTAAAGCTGCGTTTGCGTTGTCTGTGTTCGCACAGGACATAAATATACTACTGATCGCTCTGTGCTTTCAAAAGTGTTAATCTTGTGCTCAGAATAAAAAGTTCAGTTCATATAAATTAAACAAAGCTTTTGTTTTTCATCAGAATTTTGTAAAAAGAGAAGAGAGATGGGAAGAGAACAGGTAGATTATATGTGCCAAATAGCACCGGCCGCTCGTTCAAAGTAAGAGCTTATAACTTACACACATATTGGCTCTGATTATGTGATTGGAGACAACCTTTTGTTAATACAGTTTATCTATTATTCATACGAAACACATATTCTTCAACAGATCCAAACAGTTCTTCAAATCAATGGAAAAAATAATATTTATAATACAGTTCTCATACCTGTATTGCAATTAAGATTAACAGACTATATCAGTAGCATTAGATCCAAGGCATACAAGCTGTCGATATTTCGTCGAAGCATTCAAATTATCAAAAACTAATTTAAAATATACTTTAATATAATTATTATTGAATTTATAATTTATTTGCGCTAATCATAAGATTGGAAAAAACAAGCACGAGCGTTATTACCAAAATTTTGAACTTTCACAACAATGGTGTACAGACAGACAGTCAGACGGACGGACGGACGGACGGACGGACGGACGGACAGACAGACAGACAGACAGACAGACAGATAGACAGGTTCTCAAGAACATAAGCGAGTATACTCGCTAAAAACAGATTTTATAACTTTAAATATTGTATCTGTCTATCGTTCAAAGGTTATGGCATTTGGAGGTGCTGGATATGACATTTGAATAGATTGCATCTAGATCAGTTGCTTTCCAATTTGATGCAAATCAGATTATAATGTGCCCACCATTAGCACCATTGCTATAGCCATCGAAAAATGTCTCCGAATAAGTGATTATCAAATAAGTGAATGCTTTTATTGAATGCCTGTCACTCTCAATAGACTTGTTGGTCGGCACTAACATACCTGTCCGATGTTTGCGTTTGATTTATATGGATATAAATCTTATTATAGTGTTATTTCTAAATAATTAATTATGTTTTCCTTAAAATAGCCATACATTCTGTGGAAGCAGAGGAACAGTACTCTACAGCACTCTAAAGCAGAGTTTAAAAAATATTGAGTCCTTTATGGAATGCACACTCATGTGAACCAGGCACATTCAAAAAGTTCATAAGTAATAGTCTATACAAACTGTAGATTTGATTTTCTTCTTGACTCAACTCATATTGATTTTCTATATAATTACTGAAATAGCTTATAATGCCTTCAT
Organism: Eueremaeus valkanovi; assembly: GCA_034693305.1. Taxonomy (NCBI): domain Eukaryota; kingdom Metazoa; phylum Arthropoda; class Arachnida; order Sarcoptiformes; family Eremaeidae; genus Eueremaeus; species Eueremaeus valkanovi. Next base: position 26,515 of record JAQIWA010000159.1, on the reverse strand, counting down.
CTACCTTTCCCCCTAAAATGTGACCTAGCTTATTTGAATAAATGTATGGGCAGACTCAATAGGACATTATAAATGTTTTGTTTACTGTAGGCTAAGTACAGAGATTTTAAGCTCTGCTCTACAGTATTCACTACTGAATGACAATCATTAAAAACTAAATTAATATTTAAAGCCAGAAAAGCATTGTTTCGTAAATAACAATATTTTATATCCGAATGTGAGGCTCATTATTGTGCACATCATTATTGATCACTCTATATATTAATTACTGACAAATGATTATTATTTTCATCGTTTGCTTCACTCGTGAGTCATGTCTTACATAAGAATAGGAAACATAACGATTGTCGTCATATAAATGCTTAGTTTAATAGACTGAAAGGTGAAATGCAAATCAATTATACTGTATATGAAATTCTACTGAAAAAGAAAATAAAGAATAATAATAAAGCAATCATTTTATTTGAAGTCAATTCAATCCAATTTTATTTGACTTTAAGTCATCTCTTCAACAGTTTTTTACTTCTTATTTGACAAATAAGTAACTGAACCGCCATTCGGCTCAACAGTGTATTCTCTTCTCATCTTTTGTCGAGCACTTGAAGTAAAATAAAGCAAAGTTACATAAAATATAAAAATACTTTCCTCTCTCTATCGACTATTCGTATAATGACAGTACGATTTCAGTTCCATATCTCTATCTTTTGCTTAATTTGCGTGCTTTCAAAGCAAGTCAACTAATTATCTGAACTCTTATGCTATAATCCTAACTATTTATATGACTTCGTCAGTACCCAGATATGAGCTTGAGATTACCATGGTATGTACTCAGAGATAGGCAATAGGGGTAAAGGGGGTTAACCCCCTAGGATTTTGGCTAAGACTGACCCCCTTCTGTTTTCGATGATTTGGCGGAAAAATTCGAAAATGAGGCACTTTTCGGGAAAAATTCATTCATTCTACCTCTTCTGGCACATTGCCTATCTCTGGTATGTACTTCACCATTTAACGAATGCAATATATTAATCGTTAACAGGTTTTTAAAAGTATGCAAAATTATTTTCTGAATAGAAAGCAAAATATGTTGATAATAGATATAGTTTCCAATCATCCTGTCTAATTTTTCCAATACCAAGTAAATATTTAGTCATTTTTCAAAAGTTATCGAATAAGATATTTGTTTCAAATTTAAAATAATTTTAAAAACCTTTCAATTTTTTGTATTTATTTATTTATTTTGTTTCAATTCGGAAACATTTTATCCGGTTAAGGTCTTCTCCATATCAATGATAATGATTAGAAGAGTTTTAGGTTTAGCTACAGTTATATACAACTCATGTAAACTTCAAAATTGGAGTCGAGTTTATGATAAATCTCTATTTGAAGAAAAACCAATTTCATTGAATTGTATACGAATTTATAATTTGATTTCAATCTTAAAGTTAAAAAATTTTATTTATTTGACTAAGTTTTCTGATTCGAGCGAAGATCTTAAGAATAAAATCATTTCAGTTCAATAAACATAAAAGAATTGTTTTTAAAAAATATCGAAATAAGAAGTCAAATATTATTCGCATTAATTGCTTGAATAGGTTTTTCATAATGTAAATGCAATTTATCTCAAATGAGTGCTAATCCATAACTAACTAATCCAACTGAGAATTAGTTCTTCCGATTGAATCAAATATAAGTTAATTGATATTTAAGAATAATTTTGCATAAATTTTGATTGAAATGACCGAAGAGTACAAATAGGAATGCATTGTGTGATCTATATTATATTAACATCCAATCGAAATAATTTATATGAAGTTAGAGTTCGGGTGAGAGCGCAGTACTACTGTATACGGAATATGAAGAAGAGCTCATTTATCCGATTTTATCATTTCTGTAATGTGTGAGTGTCTGAGTGTCGAGCAATTTGTAAATGACATCCTATAATGACATCCATTGCGACAAATCGTTAAGATTAAAATAGTCAGTCGACTGGAATTTTATATATTCTACGAAAATTCAGTTACTTTTTCTCATAAATTTTTTCTCTCTTTTTTTATAGTATAAAGTTTTTTATAGCAATTTTCTGAAATGTCACTTAATTTATGCCTTCAGAGCAAACATTGCAACGAATGAAGCAATTATTGGTTTCTCATTATTAACCTGTTTTTATAGGATATGATTCATATGAATACTGTAAGAATGGATTGATTTTAAGATCAATGGATAGTTTTAGTGCAAACTTATAATACAATCGATTATAAAAATTTATATCGATTTTAATATTTATTAAGTTTTCAAGTATTATAAGAAAGTGTTGATTCGCTTCTTAAACAGAACTGAATTTAAAACTGATTTATATTTATATTCGTTATTCGATTTCTCTTTCGAAATATTCGACTATAAAATGAAATTAAATTTAAATCTAATTAATAAATAGTCATTATTTGGACAAATTGGTTGAGTTCTGTACCTGGTATGCATTTAGTAGTGAATGCAACTGAATCTGTGAATAAGGCACCTGATCAATTATATAAAAAGTACACTAAAATTCTTTTGGTCTCTAAAGCAGAGACACAGTCGTACAGTATTTTAATTAATATGTGCAGTGATTAATGTTTTATATCTAAAATAAAAAACGCTATAAATATTAATCAAACAAAATAATTATTCTTTAGTTTTTACATCAATTCAAATACTCAAAGAACTTAAACTAGAAATGCAACTGAAGCAAGCACATTTTTTTTATAGAAGAGATTTTCTTAAATAATTGAACGAATCAATAAATTTTCAGTTATTTATTTTCCAATACTTTTCAGGACTGAAAACTAATTAACATTAAGTATTGCAATGAAGCCTAACATAAGCTGTAAATGATTTCAATATTCTTTTAATATCTCCGCAACGAGTGATCAGAATATTAATCAGAAAGAAATTATATTAATCTTAAGTCTGATTAATTTGACGGTAATAAGAGCTAGAGTATGAGTATTGTCTCGGCCAGACATCTATTTGGATGCTTCCGTACAGAACCGTTCAATAAGAGGAAGGATTCAAAGGTCACTCTTTGTTGAGACAAAGCAATAGACTTAATGACTAAATCATATTTTCTGATTATCTGAAGCAGTGATCGCATTGTCGGAATCGATTCACTACTTGACGACAATTATATACAAATGGATAACACGTTTAATCTATTCTTATCTCTTAATGAATTCAATATTTCTCTGAAACTACATTTATTAATAGAAATATTTTATTCATACAATTCATATTTTAAAATCAATTGACAATAAGAATACCTGTACTCCAACTGTACTACACATCTGTACTATACATGTGTACTACACATCTACAGTACAGTAGCTCTGCTTTCTATTCAATACAAGTTTCAAACCTCACTCGTCAGCGATGAACAAACAGTTATGTTCTCTCACAAGTCATAAGATTGATAACTATTCTTTACAATTCATACTGGCTCATTTGAATCAGAATCTAATATCAGTTCTTAGTTAATCGTGAAAAGCAGCCAGTTTATTTAGATTATTTTCCTAACCTGATGTATATTAGATTTGCATAATATTCAGCCCGGTAAAAATGTAAAAAATACTAGCTATTTTATAAAAAGGTCCCGTCTGCCCTTAAAATTTCAAACTTGCTATCAAATTGAAGTAGCAAGCATTAGAGAGGACGCAACATGGACATCTTTGAGATATTTGATTATTCAAAGAATTTTAGGCAAAAGAAAAGAATTTATAAAAAGATATTTACAAATATATAGTCTGTTTGTATTGATGTCATTATATAATATTATAAATAGGAACAAGTAAAAATTCCTTGAGCAGAGACTTTGCAGAAACGCCTGAAAAATCACTGCAATCTTTTCATTCGTATTCATTGTAAATCTTTTCCAAATTTTGCTCAACTTTTAACTAAAAATTCAAATATATTTGGATGTGATATAAGCAATGATTACCAAACTAGGAAACGCGTTTCCCTATTCAATGCATTATATCTGAGTTCATAAGTCAGACTCATTTCTTCACACATAACAGTCATACATATAATTACACTTAAATAGTCGTAGAGTTTGAATGTATTGGCAATGAATTCAATCAACTAAATAGAGAACTATTGGTAAGAAAGTATTTGTAAAGATATTTGACTCAAATATAATGAATATTCGTTACGAACTTTAGTGATTGGGATTTGACAGTGAATGGGACTCGATGTCAATTATGTGAGCAGGGCAATGCAAGTTCTAAAAAAAGTCTAAGCTTGGATATAAGGGTTGGATATAATCTTATTTATATTGACTGCAAAACTTATAGTCATATCTATGATCAGGGTTCAATTTTTAATGACTCATGTGACTTGAATCAAATATATTTCTAATGAGTTATTTTTTGAATATTTTTGAGAGATATTTCAGATAAAATGCAAAATACTCTGTTAGGGAACAAAGTAAGGATTACAATCATATCTTATTGATTGTCTAATAATATTCTAATGCGTTAACAGAAACGCAAACATTAATACAGTATTCAAATGAAGCGATGAAATGAATTCCTATACAAATCTATTCAATTCTATAGGTTTTGTCTGAAGAACATTGAGTACTAAAACCGTATTCCAATGTCAGGCATGGATTCGATGAAATATTTTTAGATATATTACTATAAACTTGAAAAAGCATATTAAGCAACACAACAATACAGGCCTTAATAAATATTTCTGCAGTAGTGCCGGAGTTAGGCTTTTATTGATTTTTTGCAGCATTTATGTCCTTATATGACAACGCGATCGCATTTATACTCTACCGAAGTATAAGTTTCATTTGAGTTGACTAAAATCAAATCTCTTGAGATTCACTTTTTTGTATACTTTCAGCTCAAAAATGAAATATTATTTTCACCTGAATTTAATGCAATATAATGTATAGAAAAATATTTCATTGGTTTAGTTATTTTTGGTATATTTTTTTCTCACTGAACAAACATTGCTCTGAATATAAATGCATATTCACGTCATGTGTTAAGTGTCGATCAAAATAATTGAATTATACTGTATATACAATTCAGAGATATAATTGAAATTTTTAAATTGCATATCAAAATAATTTAACCACATTTTTGCCCAACCATTAGACATGAATCGGGTATTTGTAATGTTTGCAATCGTTAGTCAAATGTATTTCGCAATGTCTGTCCAACTTATTAGACTGACTCGGATGTAAAGTTTGGCAAATATTTATACAATATTTTTAGCAAATAAATAAACACATGATAATTAAGTCTTATGCGGTCCTTGGTGGTTACCAGACTGCCTATTGGGCAAACGTGAGAACCCATTCTGACAACCCATTCCCTGCAATAGAAATGTAATTTTGATACCTTATGCGCTGCTGTGAAGCCAACTCTCAACAAAATGCTTCCATGCCTTAGGAATTAGGAGATGGAGTTCAAAGATATTATTCATTTCTTGCTATATGTGTACATAAGTTGCATATAACATAACCCAGGTGATAACGGTGACGATTGATGATGATGGTACTCGATTATAAAGCCAGGTATATTTACATATTTATGTGAAATGCATTGTTAATAATGAATATTTTCTTGAATGGATTCAGAGTACTTGGCTGTCACTAACTTCTATCTAATTGAACTCAAGTATTAAATGGGTAACTGTGCACTGGTCACCGCAAGTTTTGTGAACATTATATGCTTGTAGTGATAAAAGTGAAGATATCTTGAGCTGAAGTTATGCGAACTTTTGGCTTCAATGCTATACAATATGACTCATGTGTTCGATAGACTAAAAAAATATTTTCGATTATGATTTCGATATTCAAATTAAATTATATGTGAATTACGAGTGTTTGTCATTGAGTTCATACAAATGCAAACACTAGAAGCAGACGAACATAATATTGCTTTTGACCGCAATTTTAGCCGTTTATTCAATTTTGGTTTAAGCGCAGGTGAATTAATTTCTATCTGATATTGGATTCAGTGATCGTATATCATATGTCTACACATTATAGTATATATGACATAACGAGCCATAAAAATGATCGCAAATCTTACTGAAAGAAGGCCTCAAATAATAATAGAGAAGATCTATAAGTTGTATACATTCCTAGAAAAATGAAAATACTTACCATTTGGAGTATGAAGATGTTAGCCATCGAGTCTGTTATATATATGAAAGGTCACAACTATAGGAACTATAGGAAGAGCCAGAAGCAGCACAAGTATGTGTCTCATTAATCAGAGAAAGCGGTCAGATGTAAGTGACAGACAGACCGGGCATACACTCGAATAGAGACCGCTATTATTCCTCCTCTTATGCATTGCGTTCCGCAATCAATACCACTCTTCTCTCAACAGTTGTCAAAATTATTAAACAAATATATTTAGTAATTATTTTTATATAATCTACGTATAAGTTCTGAACAAACTATTCGCCAATTATTGTGTTTCCAATCTTTGCACAATTGTTTAGATATAGAGCACAGGGATGCAGATGTTTGACCAACTCACTGGTATTTTGACTAACGAGCCCAGGTTTGTGGTTCAAAAGTAGGAATATGGTCTTTGATTTGACCCGGGAAATTGTTTTGTGGTTTTATGCTATATACTGTACAGACAAGTAATCTAATGTGTGTTCAACTCTGAGTAATACCTGTTCTCTTATTTTTGATAACTTATTATCTCTTTCGATGATCTCATATCAATTTGAAATCAAATAAACTTTTAACACAAGAGTTGATATTAAAATAATTTTGTGAATAAATAATTGAACTTCTATTCAAAAAATTATTTGATTCAAAACTGATAAGAAATAATCGAAAGAGATATGAAGTTATCAAAAATAAAATAACAGGTATTACTCAGAGTTGAACACACATTAGATTCCTTGTCTGTACCTAATCAACTCTATTCAAATGAGAAGCTTTAAAAACTTGTATAGAAATAAAGTTCATTTCTTAACTATTTTTTAATTTCATTTTTTTGGAGTCAATATTAAGATTAGAAAAATTATAATTTAGTTAAAAGTCAACTAAAATCGCAATAAATTAAAGAAATTTTAGTTTACATATAGTTTAATAAACTAACAGTAAGTTTATGCAATACTGTACTGTACTGTAACTGTCCTTGTTGGTTTCTTGGACAAAGTGTGAAAAGCGATTTGTTTCCGAAAGGATCGTTGTGTCTGAATGTGAGCCCAAAACTAATTCCGTAAATTTTCTTTGAGTGCCTTCTCTGTTCGCACTTTCCTTTTTGTTCGCACAAACATTTGATTGATGTTCAGGTATTCGATCCATAAATATAATAAATCTCTAAAAGTATGAGAAACTCATTGTTGTATTGTATGGCCAAACACAACAATACTTGTGTTCTCTGTCTATAGAGTTCTGTTTCCAAAAATATAATATTATTTATCCAAAAATTGAAACCAAATAATTCAGTTATACTGTAATAAGATTTGATACTCTTTAATAAAATTGGTACTCTCTACATTTGAACATTTATTTAGAATAATTATCCGGCTATTCAGTCGATTATTATTGTATATCAAAATTATATTCTGTCAATTGTTTTAATTAATAATAACCCGGCTTAACTGCAAATAATTCGAATGAACGAACTTTTTACTAACTTTTGACCTTTTAATCCATTTTCGTGTTTCGTAATGAAAATTTAATATATATTTCATTAATTAAATGTATTTAAAGGATGAGCTCAACTACGCCTATAATACAGTCTGTATTACTGCTTATAAACTATTAAATGAATTAAATATTACTTATTTATAATTATTTAACCAGGGTTCATTGCCAATTATTGTATTCACTTTAATTTGAATGATGTTTGTGCTGCACTCCATCACATGATATGATGGCCTTTCAATTTGTCATATTGAAAGTTTGTCCCTGGTCTTCATTGTTACGGAACAATGCGCAATTGATACCAAAAGTCCATATACTCGGGTCAACTAAAATAAAAATTCTTTAGAATCAAAATAGTGAGAAGAAGTGCTGAGGTTTTCAATTGTTCCGGGTTTTCACACCTTATTCTTTGTTTGTTTGTTCAAAAAATCCAATAAAATGTGAATTCAAACAATTGATGCCATTTTGGAACAAATCTAATGAATACGAAAATTGAACCGTCTTATAAAGCTATGCTTCTGATGTTTCTGATGCTGGTGCAAATGAATTTTAGGCTGGGGTATAGCTCTTGAGTATTGACCTAGCCAAACCTAACTAACCCAAACCAACCAAACCTAATCAGCATTAGAAGCTATAACTCTGTTCCAATTTTCAGTGAGCTAGTTCAATTTATATCCTAACCAAAGGGGTATTTTTAAGTGAGGAAGATTGTTGTTGGACCCGGCTCATTTTTAATTGTTGAATCAGAGCTCTGGTCATACTTTTATTTAGTGACCCAACCATTAAAAAGCAGTCGCGCTCAGCAACAATCCTCCCCCGGCTTAGAAATATCACTTTAGTTACCCCTTATATCGCATTCATTGACAACAATTGAAATTAACGATTGATTTATTCAAATATAAACTCGATATGGATTTCAAATTATTTATTCATTAAATTGTTCCGATTGTCTGAATTATCAAAGTATAAAATCCAAGTTCTTTTTGAATCAATAGCTTCCAGAATGAGCTGGGGTATCAATATTTGGCCGATTAGCAAATATTTCAGAAAATCCGTAGAAAATGAATTGAATGCTTCAGAAAATATTCCCGAAGACGACTGTCCTTCCGAAGGCAAAGGCGCTGAAAGAGTCGATGCAAAGGAATCAAATACACCGAAGAAACGATTGAGATCTGAGTCACCAGATGTCAGAAGAGTCGACATCGAAGGCCTGTTCAGAGAAGAAGAACAAACTGAAGACCTCTTTAAAAATGCAAAAGTAATCGATATCTTCGGGAGTATGTCATTCAAAGGAGACCAACTGACACCTGTGCGCACTAGGCTTAGGAAACAGTACTTAAAAAATACAAATCTAATGAACAAAGAGTTAGATTTGAGCCAACTCTTGACTGAAGATGAAATCGATTTGCTGTTCAGTCAACTCAAACCACAAGAGTTGCTAATTATTGCTAAAATTTGGCCCAAATTTAAGAAAAATATTCGAAATTTATTTTCGAGACAAACACACCTCTGGTTGAGCGCCAATACATCGAGAGACCGGTTCTTCCCATTTGAAGACTGTTGTCATTTGTGTCAAAACAATACAGATTTCGACGAATTCTGTACTCAAATCGTTGGCAAAGAATTGTTAGAAGTTTTGCAAACTTTCTCTGATTTGATGGCAAACTTCAGATTCACTTCTTTGAAATGCTTGCGATTATTTCGATTCACTTTCGATAAGATGTCAGACGAATGGTTGGCCCAAATGTGTCCCAATCTATTGCACTTGGATTTGACGGAATGCCATATTAGCTCTTCGGTAGGATTGGCCAAACATCACAACAAAGTCCAACATTTGATTCTGACGTCGACTGCAATCAATGAGAAGACCTTCAGATCTGTCATCTATAGGAAGGAAGCGCTCAAAACAATTTGCGTCAACTCTACAGACATTACGGGAAAGGCGTTAACATTATTGCCGGAATCGACCGAAAGACTAGACATTCGGTTCTGTTATAAACTGGAGCCACAACTCATGTCTGACTTCTTCAGCAAAGGACTGATTCGACTGAAACACTTGCGAATCGAAGCGGCTTTCGATGACAACTCGTTTGCTCTCCTCTGCTCTTCGTTCGCAGGTTTAGTAGACTTGCAATTGTGTGACACAAACAAAGCCCGACTTTTCACGACTGAAGGACTCAAACAGATCGGCAGACTTTCAAAGCTCAGGGCTTTGAAGCTGGGTCAGAACATACTCTTCCAACCGATCCCTTTCATCGACATCTTTGTCGGTTGTCCTCTAATAACATCGTTCGCATTGGACGGAACCGATTGCTATACAGCGGTAGAGGAAAGTGATTTGTGTCGGATGACTCACTACTGGCCACTCTTGCAGACACTGGAGCTCAGGTCAATCGATTGCGTTGGACTCAAACTATTCAAGTCTTTGGCTGAACTCAAGAGTTTACGTGAACTCGACTTAACTGAGTGCCAGAGTGTGGACGACAACTGTGTGGACACAATCCGCGCATTTCAACGAATCAATTGTCTGGTTCTCGACAAATGTCATCGACTGACCAACAGATCCTTGGATTCAATCGTAGAGAAGGCGAAGAACACGAATGAGGTGCTGATTGCGTCGCTCTTCCGGTGCCATTCGGGCCTCAATTATGTCCTCTACGGAGAACTTCCGCCTAATCTTAGGCTCACTTTTTCGAAAGTCGTTTCCAAAAAATACTATACATTTGACGGCATTCGCACCAAATGGGGCAAAACTCAAGACATTTGCCATCATTTCAGTGCAAACTAACTTTCAAAGGCTTTAAAACCTATTTATTTGAATCGATTGCTTATTCTCACAAAATTTGATTCAATAAAAAATACTATTATTTGTTGAGAAATGTTTAGATTCTGTTCATTAGATTCCTATAAAGTTCTAAACTTTTAAATCAAAGTCTAAACCAATATCTGAACTGTTATTCTGACTAATGTTTGACACAAACCCAATGCAAACCTCACTCAATGATCGGTCCCTTATTTCAGGTTTACTTTACGGACATTTATGAGTCATAGCTCGAGCACAGGCAGAGCAGAGGCAGAGCACAGGGAGGGGAGTGTTGCGAGACTGCTATGAAAATTAGTTGCTTGTTGTCTGTCGATCGGAGAGGAGTAAACTGGACTCAACTCTACACTACTTTCATTCAATCTCTGTCTCATTCATACGCTTATTGTTATTATTATTGATATTATTGTTGAGACTATTGGGTCTATTGCTACGAAAGTGACACCAATTGTGACATCAGTTGTCTATAAGTGTTAATAATACTAATAAGGATTGGATTGAATGCAATCATCGATTAAAGCAATTAAACGATTAAATGAATTGAGAGGACGACTACTGGATTGGGGCAGAACTGAACTCACAACTCATATGAGTGGTAGCACTGGTAGCCTATGAATGGAGCCATCAATTGATAATATCCTAGCAGTGAATGAAGTGAATGAGTCGTTATTTGCATTATTCAGTTGAGTCGAGTCCTCTTCCCTACCACTCAATGCAGGTCTCCATCGATGACACTATCGGTTAGACATTAAGCCATCCGAGCGTTCACTCAGTCTTCACAACTTAGGCTCAACTCTTCAAATCTGGCCATTCATTCAGTCATTGCATTGTTTTCTTCCGATATATCGCCTCTGTTTGACATTTAAGTGCCATTAGCTGTGCGACCACTGCACAGGACAGGTATGTCCACAATGCACACACACACATATCGATTGCCTAATAATGCAAACCTACTGTTCATTTGCAATGTTATTCAATGTTTATATTTATTGCATACAAAGCATAGCTAAAGCTTATTAGTAATTACTGTTACTGTTATAGCTATAGAGGAGACGATTGTTTGCATTACTTATTATTATCTCATTTAAAATGTGATAACATTTAGATTTTATGTTTATTTAGCATAACTTGTGTTCATTCAGTTTAGATAGGGTTAGCCTAACGTCAGACACACTGTTTGTTGTCTCTACTTATATATACAGTATTTTCATATTTATAAACTTCTTTTCCTTTCGTTTGTATGAAAACCGATAATTAGTTAAGATTTTCCGTACAATCGCTTGAATTTCAATATTTTTAAAGCTTTTTATTTTGCAAACAAAATGTATGTATTTATTGAATGACTTCATTAAAGTGTAAAATAGAGTTTTGAACTTAATTTCTAACATTAATTGTCTTTATAAGGAAAGCCACAAATCTATTGATGTCAGCGTTTGACTCGTTTGAATCGCAATCATTTTTTTTCATTACCTAAAGTATTATGAGCTTAGGCTACAAAAAATTAATTTAATTTTCTTTTTCTTTTTTCGTTTATTTTTTCCATTAATTTTGAAAATTGAGTTAAACGTGAATTTATAGATAATATGAATTTCTTAATTAATTTATAGACCAATGGATATAAAACTGCTGCACAAGAGCTCTACGTTCGGCAACTTTAATAGTCATAAACTGAGTTTAAGCAATTGGTTCTCCTCTTTGGGTCTGACCAACAATTCACACCCGAAGCGCAAGAATGGACTCAAGAACTCAAAAAGTTTGAGTAAGTCTTATACCGTATATCGATATTTACAACAATTCTGATACCATTCCAGACATTCCTCAGTACTGTTACTGTAGTTATAAAACCTATAGATTTTGTTTCTATGCTTTCAAACAATTTTCTGAATTTTTATTTAATTTTTTTTGTCATTCATTTGTGAAAATGTGATTCATTTTTATGATACATATCCTCAACAAAAGTCTATTAATAAACAGAGTATAGAAATAGTCGTTTGACTCATCTTTCGCTTTCTTTCTCATTGACAGCAGCTCTGTCTCTGTCTGTCCCCCACTCTGCTCACTGTGCAGCCAGACATAGGCTCACAGTTGTACCTCTCGGTGCTCTTCTATCCACTATTTTCTATTTTGATTCTCATATTTGACTCATTCAAACCCCGAACACATCCGATAGAAAATTAAGTACATATTTGAGTCAAGGCTGACAGTGATCCCAACAGATTCGCACAGTTAGGTTGCTTTTTAGACACAACAAGAAATTCTCTTCTTTTGGCGACAAGTCTTTCATTACTTTCATCGTTACTCCTATTCCTTGGGTTTAATTGTCTGCAAATAATTATTTTTCAATTAAGGCTTTCTTTTGGTTCTATTGCTTAGACTTTTATTTGTTTTCAATCATTTTCTTTATATTACAAACGATTTCTCAAAAACTGTTGGACTCTTTTAATGTGTTTTTCTTCATAACATTTGCCATTCATTAGTACTCTCTTTCACTGTCACCAGAAAATTGGTTTCAGCTGTAAATCTGTGTTCTCTCCTATAAATAGCATTTAACCACTTCTTAACACTCTTTGCATTTGTTGGCAATTTGTTTCCCAATCCAAGAGTCAAGTGTTTAAACTCATAATTAAATACACTTTTATACCCATAAAGACATGATTTGTTCGTCTATTTGTTGATTCAATCAATTTGTTGGTTAACCCAAAGTCCAAACAAATACTTTTGTTTTTAGACATTTTTTCACTTTTTGGACACTTTTGCGTAGTTTTGGATCCAATTAATGCTTATTATTAATGTAATCAACGGTTTATTTCCCCTCAGTTTCTAATGCATTAGAATTAGTATTTCTTGTAATAATGAATACTTCACGGAATCGTTTGAGTCGTAAAAAGATTTGTTTAATATATTTGTCGATAAGATATTGCGAACGGATATAACATTTTTGTTGATATGAATATACAATAATATACTCAACTTATATAGACTTGATTTGAATAACATGATTGTAAATATGACCAAATCTGCTGTAAATCGAGTCAACGCACATTCACTATAACTTATACTGTAGTAGTTTAGCACTACTGATGCTCTACGTCAATCATTTTTGCTTTATGGATGTCCATTGGAATGCATACAAAAACGCTTACACTTATAATATGACTATTATATGAAATTGAAGGCAGAGATTGTCAAATAATTTTATTCAGGGCAACATTAATCATAAACATTGAGGGTCAAAATTAGCCAAGTACCGTCTGTAACATTTAAATAGTTGCAAGGTTAAATTGCGCGCTCAAAATATACATTAATAGTATTTAATACACATATTTTTTGAGCGCCCAATTCAACCTTGCAACTATATGAATGTTACGGATTGCACATCTCCCTCGACTCCGTAATTGACGTTAAGTCCCCTAATATACCCGTTGTATAGCACACAACGAATATCATACACTGTTTGAGTAAATGAATCTATTGATTCGCCTTTTGTTCGTCACTCATATAAATATAAAATACAAAATAGTATTGACAAACATGCTGTAAGACTTTGGTACGGGTCCTTGGAAAAGTATTCTGACTCATTGCTATTCAACATGAATTACAACTGAATGCATTAATCTTTGTTTGAATTAAGTTAAAGCCTGGTCTATAAGCATAACATTTTCAAAGACTATAATTCTTTCGTCTGATGTCTTGTCATCGATTGTGTCATTTAAGTGAAGCCTTTCCTCTGTTCGGGTCACGCCTTCCTTCACAGACTAATGTCTCAATTATATGATATGATGTCTATTATTAATGAGAAACGAAGTGACCGTTTCATAGCTTATCGGTTATGACATAACACATAAACCGTTCGTTTGTTGCCTGAAATGAATGCAAATCTATTCTAATGTCTAGTCGTTTAGCATTGGTTTAGAAATCTCGACAATAGCTATCATCAGAACTGATAACTCGGTCTAAAATTTTTGTTCTCAGAATACAAATGATAGCATTCATAGCATATGTGTCATTACAATGGACTAAATAGGATTGTGATTCCGTTCCTCATATTTATCTAGAATTGAATTGTGAATACAGTTCAGTTCAGTTCACTTATATTGCAATTCACAACCATTTCACAGATTTTTATTCTTCATCTTTCGTGGGGTAAATCTCTTCGATCTATTCCTAACTTATTTCACCCGACATTAAACATCTTCTCTACAGCACTAGTATGTTGTGCTCTTTCCTCCTTCTTCTTCCTAATACCAGTGCAATAGCAGAATTGTGCTGAGAATTAGACTATTGATCAAAAGAGAAGATGAACTTTAGGTCGCAGTTGTTATGGTTACCATTGGGAGGATTTTGCACTGGTATCGCATCTCATCCTTATTCCTATATTACGTTCTTCTGTTTGTCTGACAAAACAAATCACTTTTTATTTATATTTCTATTGATTAATGACTCAATCGATGCACTCCTTTCTCACGATTGGTCTGAAACAGAAATGCCTTTCATTTGAATTTTTGTTTTTATTTTTCAATTTTGTTTTGCCTTCGAAGGTGTGGTTCACGAACTTCCGCGCATCGGTTCCGATGGCGAGAGTGAAGAGGCTTCGGGTGCTTCCGATGAAGTCATTTCGCCGATTACTAACAGTCATTATATAAGTAACGGTACGGTAGGGAACGGCAACGTTCGGATGCGGACTCATCGGACGCGTCGACTCAACCCGCAGGACATTAGTAAACGGCTATCACTGCCGGCAGACCTACAACTGCCCGAAAGCTTTCTCGCAAAACAGTCATTGAGTCCGACACCCGACGGACCCCTCACTCGCCAAATGAGGAGACAGTCATTGGTTTGTTTGCAATCGATTTATACATTTATTTGATAATTAATAAATGGTTTGTCCATTGATTTGCAGAATGAGATCGGATTCGGCAAAATGGAAACGTATACCAAATTAGACAAATTGGGCGAAGTATGACATATAATGACATTCTGTCCCATATAATGACTGAGCCTTTTCTCAATCAATACTCCGATGTATTTCAGGGCACTTACGCTACTGTTTTCAAAGGCAAAAGTAGGTTAACCGACAATTTGGTTGCACTCAAAGAGATCAGACTCGAGCACGAAGAAGGAGCACCCTGCACTGCCATCAGAGAAGGCATGTCATATCGCACAGTGAGCACTGACTCGCTTTTCAAACATTTATTGATTATTACTTGTCCTCAATGTCTGTCAAACTCTTCACTTTCGAAACACGTTTTGTTTTTCATTTATTTGACAACAATTTGTTTGTCTCTTAAACCCAATTCACTCCTATTTATCACTCAATTAATGACTCATTTATTTTCACAACATATCGATTGACTATAAATACGTCGAATATTATCACATTTTATGTCCTAATTATAGCTCTGATATAATTCCTAAGTTTCGGCCCAAACCGCTGTCCGGCCCAAACCCTCATTACCTGTAGTTTGAGCCGAACCAGTTATGCAAAACTAGTTGTCCCACACACTAACTCTGATTCACACTTCATATTCAATAAAACTGATTCACACTTTATATGACTGATATTTGACTTGAATTCACTCTAAATAATGGGTTTATATTAAAAGCGATGCAAAATACTTAATAGCCATGAAGTTTATTCAATACATATTTTGTGAACTTTTCCAATCGGGCACTCACTCGGGTTTGGGTTATCGATGACTTGTAGGCTCTATTCTATATGCGATTACTTATAAAAATAATGAATACTCGTTCGCACAACTAATTTAATCAAACCAGTGATCAATATTGTGAAATACCCGGGTAATCTAGCAGTAATGTTACAAAGAGCAGGATTTATATAGCAATTTATCTAAACTTCTATATAACCCGCTATAAAAAGCAATCAAACCTAACTGTGCCGTTCGATTCTTTACAAGAATATAAATTTTTGTTAACACATGTAATATTGAAAAATAGGTCAGAATTGAGAATAGACTTAATGTCAAAATATATATAAAATACTGCATATAATTGTGTTGAACGCAAAATCCATTTAAATGATTCCGCTTTGGACTCCGAGCATATCTACAGACAATTGTTTAACAAAATCATCCCTTCTTTGAACACTTTGTCGGACAAACTCTTCCTAAAACTAACTATAATTTAGATTTCAGTTAATTTTATTATTTATCAAAAGAGCGGAGAATTTTCGAAATCGATTCAGAGTATAGTAAACCTGAACTGAATATCAATTTAATCGTATTTATAGTTTCATATATTTTCATAGAGCAGAGCAAACATTGATTATTTGAGTCAAGTCTACGGCTAATGAAATACTAATATTTTAATTAATGCGAACCAAAGAGTAAATAATTATGAATTATATTCTGTTTATTCTGTTTATAGTCTCACTTCTCAGAGATCTAAAGCACAATAATATCGTTACTCTTCACGACATCGTTCACACAGAAAAAAGTCTAACCCTGGTCTTCGAATATTTAGTGAGTTTTACAATCAAATCACTCAATTCGTTAACATATTTAAGCCATTTATTTATTATAATGATTATGATTATAGGAAAAGGACTTAAAGCAATACATGGATGACTGCAGTAATATTCTCAATATGAATAACGTTAAGGTTTGTACGACTCGATCGCATATCTTATCTAAACATTAAACACATTTGTATTCAACATATTTTGCTATTATTTCTATTAACAGATATTTTTGTTTCAATTGCTTCGAGGACTCAATTACTGTCACAGACGGCGGATACTGCACAGGGATCTGAAGCCTCAGAATTTGCTCATCAATGAGAGGGGAGAATTGAAGTTAGCCGACTTTGGGTTGGCCCGGGCCAAATCAGGTATTACGACTGAATCAGGTGCTCAGGGAATGGACTCAAACCTTATTCTATCTGTACTTCAGTGCCAACGAAGACCTATTCCAACGAAGTGGTGACTCTGTGGTACAGACCACCGGACGTACTCTTGGGTTCAACCGAATACAACACATCGATCGACATGTGGGGCGTCGGCTGTATATTCTTCGAGATGGCCAGCGGTCGGCCACTATTTCCCGGTTCGACAGTTGAGGACGAATTGCATCTTATATTCCGAACGTTAGGCACTCCTACCGAACGCAAGTGGAGGGGAATCACCAAAAAAGAAGAGTTCCTATCATTCAAATTCCCGACCTATGAGCCCGAGTCGCTCCTCCATAGAGTGCCCCGACTCGACTCAGAAGGAATGGATCTCTTGAATAGATTTCTTAGGGTATGTATACCTTGACTCAAATTGATTTTATTTTGATTATTATCACAAATTCTAAGTTGAAAATGATTTACAAATATTCATATGTTTTGTTAGTATTGTTTCAATTATTTATAACTTATTGAAAATAATCATTAATTTAATCGAAACTAAATATTTCGTAAACACATAAAATGGTGAATAAAAATGTGACTTAAGAAGTATTTTCACAAATATGAGCACTGGTACTAAAATGCCAATTATATACTGTAGCCATAGAAGTTTGCACAGTTAGACTCAGTTATTTAATAATGAAAGCCCAGTTCTGTCTCTAATACTGTTCGGGAGGCTGTGCTCTACACAACCGAATGGTGTGAAAGATTGATACAATTCTCGACTTTTACTCAATTATAAGAATACGATAATTAAGACAATTGACGACAACTCTTGTGTATGTATAGTATGAGCCAAAGGGACGGATGACAGCGGGTGAGGCGATGAGACACCACTACTTCCACTCATTAGGTTCACCAATACATCGATTACAAGACACGGACTCCATATTCTCTGTGGCAGGCATTCACCTGAGCCGGGATCCGGGCAGTCGGTCTACATTCCCCAATTCAGGTCCGTCGGTGTCCCACATGTCTCATATGTCTCACACTTCCCACTCCACTAAACACTATAACACACAGTCTTATCGTCATTCCTGTTATCTTTCTTCACTGTAGCCCATAATGGAAGGCATAGACGACAGAGTCTGTTGCTCTGACACTCTCTGACACTCTATATCTCTGTTCTGTACTCTATTTCATATCCATTGGGCATCTCTTTCGAGCGCCAATTCAAATGCCATTAACACTAATTGCTCCTACATTTGTGCCAACACTAAAACAAATACTTTTTTTCTACAAATATCTTGAATTCATTTCTTAAAAACGACTCAAAAATTTTAATTTAATTAAAAGAGAAACAGATTTTTCGCAATCAATCAAAACGTAATGAAAATAAATTATAAATAGAAAAACACATTTCGTTTCATTAGAAGACAATCCGGTCTTGTCTTAAGCCAAAGCGGTTAAGCATTTACTGTTAGAGTAAAACTCAATTATTTTCTCTTCCCTTCTCTGCTCTCATTTAAATACCAATTATTAATATAATTAATTATTTGCTTTAAAAGTTTTGATTTAATTGTGTTTTTCGACTCTATTTATATATATTTTCAATCATTTAATCGATATTTTAATTTATTGTCTTATAATTGCTATTATTATAAATACAATTATAATTATAATCAACAAATAATGTATTCAAAAGAGATGATTCAATCCGTCACTAACTTTCAAAAACTCTTCTCTCAAATTGAAAATCAATGGAAAGCCTGATTCTTGTGGCCATTGAATGCCAATCGAATGATATGAATGCCATTTAGAGACCAATTCAATCAATAGCACAAAGAATTAATGCACTCTTATATACAATACTAACTAATTGTAAAGAATTTTTTGAAAATCTATTTAATATTTATTACTTTACTCTTTATTATTGTACTATATTTCGCAATAATATCTTTGAAACAAAACTTTTTGAAAGAATCGATTTTAAAGTTATGATTAAAATAACGTAAAATTAATTTATTTGTTTGTAAGACAAGAATTGGAGCTCTTCTGTGATTTGTCAAAACCGCTCCACAAATGACTTGCCTTCAGATAATTAAATGCAATGCTATTATAACTTATAATAGACGATCATTTCGTCCCATTTATTGCTCAAATTATTATAACAAAGATTTTAGACATGAATTTCGGTTTTCTATTTGATTAACCACTAATTGTATTATAAGTTAGAAAATAAGTTAAAGTTTTTTGGATTTGTTTTTCTATACGAATATTACAAATCTTTAAAACTGAACGCATTTATTGTTTTATTGTAGAATAAAATTAATATTTAATTGAAGGATGAGTTTTTGCATTCCAACCTGATCAAATATTTATCAATTCTCTTCTCAAATATAATTAATCGATTGTTTAACTAAAAACAACAAAAACTACATTTCAATGGAAACATAATCACAAACATTATGTAAGTTATCATTATATAAATGATTGTTTGAGACATTTGTTAACCATTTATAATAATTGAATAAAATTTGAAATTAATATAATTAGTCATTGAATTCATTAATTCTTTTTACTAAAAAAAAGAATATTTTTAATACAAATTCGTTTCAAACCTAACATTAGTTGTATTTAAGCTTTGGTTTTGAATGTATTCTTAAGTATGTCTGCATTTTCTTGTTTGTGCAGTTCTCCTATGCCTACGGCCGGAGCCGAGAGAGGTGGTCGGCCCACATAACGGAGCTTTAAGTCATAATTGTGTTATAAATAAATTGATTTTTTATAGTTTAGATTATCTTACTTTGCAATTGAGAATATCCAGGAAACGGGTCCTCACAAAACTCCAGGCGCCCATATTCTGGTGCTCTTCTTGACTCCAAATGAATTCTACAGAAAAAAAGGAAATTAGTCCGAATTAGTGGTGGGTCAGTTGGATAAGTTGTTCGAATCGATCTAACCTTTTGCTGATTTATATTTGGAGATTTCGGCTGCGATTTCATTGGCTGGAAAGGGAGACAACTCTTCTAAACGAACCAGAGCCACATTCTTTATCTTCTTTTCGTCCCTTTCTTTGCTTAAACTATAAAAATGTTTTCCCGAACAGAAGACAATAGTTTTTATTTCATTATGATTTGTAAGACTCGAATCACTTAATACTGGTTTGAAAAATGAAGAGTTCGTGAACTCAGAGATCGGCGAAACACACGAGGGATGCCTTAAAAGCACTTTAGGTGTGAACACAATCAGTGGCTTTCGATAGTTACGAATCATTTGGCGCCGAAGTATATGAAAGTATTGGGAAGGAGTGCTCGGATTGGCGACCGACCAGTTTGTATGATCCGAATCGATGCCATTCTCTTTGGAATCACTCATCTGTAGGAAGCGCTCGATTCGAGCTGAAGAGTGTTCGGGTCCGGCGCCGTCCATACCATGAGGTAGTAGTATAGTGAGCGCTGATGACAGACCCCATTTGGTTTCACCCGATGACACAAAAGTATCGAAAACTATTTGAGCGCCATTGAAGAAGTCCCCGAACTGTGCCTCCCATACGACCAAATGGTTCGGGTTATCTATACTCAACCCATACTCGAAGCCCTTATCGGTTGAAAGAGTTATTAAAATTCGGTAAATGACTGCAACAACTGTTTGGTACGAAAGCTGTTCTTAATAGAGGATAACAAAGACTTCTTTGGTATAAGAATTATACGATTTTAAAATTTCAATATATTTTCTGTTGTCTCCAAAGCTTATCCAGAATTTATTGAAAATATATACAGTTATAGCGAGTCATTCATTCAGTTTCTCAAAGGTTTGTCTAATTCTATACCAAATTTTAATAACTATTGTATGCTTTGCGCAGACATTAGATTTGTTATCATATAATTCTCATTTAAGAAGAGCTTAAGTGTAAAGCAATTCAAAACAATTGATCGGATATTCCAGACATTAATCATTCGACTGTTTTTCTAAACTTGAATTCATTTCAATATTTATGGCTCACTTACCAGAACCGCCTCTTCGCTCAAAATAGAATTGCAGACTTCAATACAGCCCATCTGATTGTCTAATAAATTATTTAACGGAATATAAATATCTCCGCTCTTCTGGTCGACTAACATGACGTGCCGTTGACTGAATGTGCCTTCAATTGAATTACTGGTGTTTATTATAGACTTACTCTACAGTTGCAAACATCAGTTCATTTATAAATTCCTTACCTCTGCCCACGTCCTGACCAGATATCCTGACATTGAATCCCTGGTACAACAAAGAGCCGAACGCCAGCGACTCAGCGGTAGACCAATCGATAGAAAGGCCTTCTTTTACACGATTTAGTCTTTCGTTCAGAACTTTATTCAAAGTCGAGTGTAATTTAAAATCATTTGGAATTTCTATAGATTTGGCACAAATATAGGACAATAGGTTCGGTTCGACACTTGTGTCCCATCGGGTTATTCGGTCATCAGATGCTTGAGTTATATGACTCCAAACGCCTTTGAAATTATGGTTAACCGGTTTGTATTGTTCCACGTCTTGGAAGTGTTTGTTGAGAAAAGACGAATATTCTTCGGATATGAGTTTACTTTCTTCGGCACTCAATACTTGGTTCGCATACTTCTGAGGTATAGTCATATCACGTGAATGAATGTTCGAATACATTATAGGGTTCGTGAAGAAGGGGTCGTCCAACTCGTTGTGTCCCCACTGTCTATAGCAGACCAGATCCACTCCAATGTCTTTGCCGAAAGTCTGTCTGTAGTCCAAAGCAAACTGCGCTGCCTTTACAACACTTTCCGGGTCTTCTCCGTTCACGTGAATACATGGGCTGTCAATAGCTTTGAGAGCATCACTACAATAACGTGAAGATCTTCCGTGAGTTATCTGACCCGGGGTTGTGTAACCGATTTGATTATTTACTATTAAATGAATGGAACCGTCTACTGAGTAATGCGGCACATTAGCCATGGCCAGTGTCTCCATAATGATTCCCTGTCCACTAAAGGCTGCGTCGCCGTGAACTTGAATGCCTAAAACCGGCGATATTTGATTGGACTGACTATAGGGACCAAGACTTTTGGTCATAGCTTTGCCCCTGGCTTTGCCGCAAACCACTGGACTTATTGCCTCTAAGTGTGAGGGGTTCGGCAGTAAAATGATATGAACGGGTCGATTGCCGTCTTGTCTATCGATAGATGTAAACATGTGTGAGAGCACATCCCCAGTTGCTCCGTTAGCTTTGCTCAGATCGAACTCTGGTTTGCCTAACATTTTCTGGAATAAGAGGACGGGTGGAAAATCAAGGGAATTGGTCAACAGATTGAGTCGTCCCCTGTGAGGCATCCCTATAATGATGTCACTTATGCTGTATTGCTCTGAACTGGAAGTTCTGAATATATGTTCGAGGAATGTGATCATAGCCTCAGCGCCTTCACCGCCATATCGTTTGACTGAAGCAAACTTTTTTGTGAGGAACTGATCGAAAAGCTCAGACTTAAGAAGATCTGTCGCCAAACGCTTTTTATCAGCAGAACTAAAAATAGTGTTTGATATGAAATCTTCCCATTTGTTTGCGATCCAAACGCGTTCGTTGGCATCAGTCAAGTGCATGAACTCAATGCTTAGATTTCCGCAATAGGTTTGCAGCAAAAAGTCGACAATTTCTTTAACTTTGCATTCGTTGCCATTCATATTGACAACTGTTTTCGGATCAATCAATGTTGGATCCGATGCATACTTAGAGAGATCCACTTCGAGAGCATCACTGCTTTCGGGCGGACTCAGACCCAGGGGATCCAATCGACTCAATAGATGACCTCTACATCGAAAGGCATTCACTAATTGCAGTAATTCTGCATTCGTTTGAGTCTTATTTTCTGCACAACACATCTCATTGACAATTGAATGCTTTTGTTTGGCTTTATAGCCATAAACTCCTTTTACAGTATGATATTTAAAGCACTTGATTATCTCATTCTGTTTAGAGACAACTTTGTGTGCTTTGACTCGAAATAAATTACAAATTCCATACATTTTCAATACAATTGTAGGCAAATAATTAATTATTTTTCTCTATATATTTAATAACGTTTGGAAACAATATGAGAATTAAGTGGAAATACAATTAGTAAACATCAGCTGCAGATTGAGTTCAAGGATAGCCTGATCTGAAAGTTGCTTAACTGATAACAAGAACTGAAGACTTTCTATCGATATGTCTAAGCAATGCATAGGCAGTGAGTCGACCAATGCTGTTGAGTTTGTCAATTGTTCAAGGTAATTAAATTTAGCAATAAAAGCACTGTACAGTATGTGTATCATATCATATCATATCAGAGTTACTTTTATAATAAGTTATAATTTTATAAATTATTTTAATGTCTATTCTGTTGCTAACTATACAGGTATACAGGATATAACAGATTCGCCTAATTTTAATGCATTGTATAATCTTTCACATACTTTGACAACCATTTCAGTGAACAAATTAAATATTAATCTTTAAATTATTTAATACTTAATAAGAATATAGAAATCTTTAAATATTTATTAGATTTAAGTTTATTAATGTTCTCTCGAATAAGAATTTCTATTTATTTGATTAATTGTTTAGTTATGTAAAGACCAGATGTTTTCTGGAAATTAATCAAAATTATGCAATACTGAGAGCAAGTATTTCATTAAATATTCTTAACTTATTTTGTTTATAGAGAAATAGGAAAATACAAAAATATTTCTTCTTATGTGTATTGTTGCTTACAGTACAGTACAAGTTAGATCTGGATTATATTTGAGAATAATTTTTATTCGGTTTATTAAAAGTATAAAAATAATGCTTTGAATCAAATGTCAATATTATAGCCAAACTTCGAGTTTTAAAAGTAGCAGGATGCAATTGGAGAATAAGCTAACATGGGTATTAGGCATAAAACTACAATTGATACAGTTGTAAAAATATGCTAGGGACAACACTCTGACAGCTCAGCTCTAAGAAACACCCTTGTGAATCAAGTTGTGATAATCCAGAGCATTCTCTTCTGCTTATATTCGCGAAAAATAATTGAATTTATTGTTATTTATAGACGACCTGCACTCAACTAAAGTTGATGTTCTGCGCGCACGTCTTGATTGTGCCTAACCTAACCTAACTTGCTGATTGCTTTGAAATTTTCATACGCAAAGTATTTTCGGGAAAATAATTTTAATTATTAATAATTTATGACCAAGAGCTCTGAGTGGCTGATTTTAAATTTTAATACTGATGGAACAATTAAAAAGCAGTCGCGCTCAGCAACAATCTTACCCTGCTACCCTGCTTTCGCATTAACCGTTTGAAAAATTCTAACTGAGAAGAGATAAATGAAAAATGAATTGTTTTCGCGCTTTAAGTCATTCTTATACGATATTCAGTTATATTCAATCGACCGGTAATTGAACTGATTATTAGACAAATAGCAAACAATACATAAGAATCAGAAAACTTATAAGTTATAACGAATCACAAAAACACAATTCATTTCGACATTAGATTCAATCAATTGTTTTCCAACGTTTCTGTTGAGTCGTCTGATTCTAGTCTTAAATAAAAGTCAAATTATGACCGAAAGTGATAAACACGAGGAACCAAAAAGAAGGCGAAAAAGTACTTCCCCAAAGAGGGAAAAGGGTTTGAATGGTTGGGAACGGCTTATGCGACTCCTCTTCGGCATAACATCAATGCTATTATTGCTGATAAGTTTGAATGCACTCATATATACGGCTGTGGTTGCGGCCAATTCGCCCGAGTGTTCAAAATGCAAGCCAAAGGTCGACAATAAGAAATGTAATCTTTATTGCAATACTTATGTCGACGACTTCACTCTGGGAGGCCTTAAGCATAGGGTTCGCTTTTTAATCTACTTCTGTGTCCTTCTGATGGTTCGGTGCATTGCACTCATCTCAGGATTTATTGGTGTCTTTCACTTCAGTGTCTATTTAATGATAGCTTATGTCATCTTATACTCCGGTCTATTCCTCGCTCTTCTCGTAAGCATAGGATTCGTTGTGAATCAAAGTTAGTTGACTTCAACCCATTCAATGAATATTCCATTTATTCTTCAATTCTATTCATTTTAATCTCAATTATTATTTTGATATTTTGCAGACAAATCTGTGGATGAGTTCCTGTTCGGCAACACTACAGCCAGTCATATAAGTTGGCCAATTATTTATGCACTCGAACTCATTCTGTTCTTTATTGGTTTGTACTTAACATATAAATACATACGAATAAAGCGAAGTAAAGAACAACATTCAAACCCAAACCCAAACTGAATGAAGACTTCAAACAAATTAAATATCAATTGTTTTACAAAAAATAAAATTATTTATAAAACAAGCTGAACAGTTAAATGTTATCACCACTTTCTAGCCTCCCTGACTACCCCAGCTTCAAATCAGTGATATATAGAGACAGAACTCTCACTTTGAGTCTTAAGTTTTAATGTTTTGATGCTTTCAATGACTTTTATACGAAATTAGATTAAATATCGTTTTATTGAAAAATGTAACGAAAGTGAGAGAATATGATCAATAAATTTATAAATAATTGAAATAATTAATGAAAATGACGGAGTTCACAAAGTTTTATTTACAAATTTTATTGATAATTATTTGAAAACTAAAAATATGGCTTTGTGATCGGAGACCAAGTTGTCGTAATACCAAGATTTTTGAACCGGGAAGTTCGAAAATGCCAAATCGATTTGATTGTTGTGGTCGTTCGATGCAATTCCTGGTTCTATAGAGATTTCCAATCCGATACAATCCATCGCTCGTTGTAATCTAATCCCCATTTCCGATTGGATTTCGATATTCAGGTCTCCAATCATTACGATTCGTTTCGAAATTGTCATCAGATCGACAACGATATTCTCCAATATTCGAAGCGTCTCTCTTTTTTGAAACTTCGGAGACGAGTATACGGCCAGGATGATTATTCCTCTGAATGAAATGGCCAAGTACTCGATGTGGGCCAGGTCTCCGGACCGTATACCATCACTTCGGATGAAGACGACAGGATCGGCGGATTTGTTATTCCTGTATATACCGATACCGAAGGGTCGACTGGCTTCACTGTCCAATTGAGCCAGAAGCGAGAATCCTGCGATTTGCGAATCGTTGGCTCGTGTCTCGACCAA